>ONZP01000337.1:0-45417 GCA_900312805.1 Fusarium torulosum
AGTGAGAGTAGGTCTTGGTGTGGTGCAACAAGGGTCGTCTCTCAGGCTGTGATCTATCCAAACTTGTTACAAAGAGACAAGAAGAGGAGATAAATAGATTGATAGATTGTTGTTAAAGACAAATGAACGAGCTGAGATGTTCAAAAGAGAATCTACCTTTTGATAAATGAGTTACGGGGGGGGGGATGTGCTCCCTTTACATTTACGCAAAAGTCTGGGCAAGAGAGAGGGTGAGAACGAGCGGAAAGTCTTGGCGGTCTTGGCGATAATGGTAAGGTAGCAGGAGCGAAAAGGTACTTGCTCTTTGGTGTAAGAAACCACTGTAAAAGAAGTATCCTCACCCAGACGCTACGCCAAGAACGTAGGCGGAGAGAAGAATGCCAAGAGCGCCAAGGCTTGGCAGTCTGGGCACTGCCCCTCATCGCGACATTTCTATTGGTCTTTGTTGTATTGGGCCTCACACAAGCTGGCCACCTACTGCGTCAAGCGTTTTGTCCTTCCGTCACCTGAGCCATCACCCTTTTTTTTTGTTTGCTTTCTTTTTACCTCACCTTACCTAACCTTTATCTCCATTACCCATGATCAGGTCAGGAACTTTTCGGGGGCCAAATCTGAAAGGGACAGAGAACCTAACAAGAAATGGATGGATTCTGCTAGAGTCCTTAGTAACAAACTGTTGCGCAACTGAATACGTACAGAATTTAAAAAAAGGGCTGATCGAATAATACACCCCAGTAATTACTGTTGGACTGGTAATAACAACCCTAGACTGGAGACTTTTCGGATGTTTCGGGGAGTTGTTATCCCCCGTAACGTTAATAAACTAATAAACTCTACCGGAACAGGCCAGGTTATGTTTATTCCCATGCTTCAGGTCTTCGGCAGAGGCACATTTTCACCATCCGAATACCTCAAGTCTAAATTCTCAGCTCATAAGCATTGCAGAGAGAAAGAAACCACATGATTTTGAATAATACCATCGAACTCTCGACTCAATGTCTTGTGAACAATACACACACAACGTTTAAGAATATCCGAAGATATATACACAACATTAACCCATGTAACATCCATTACTCTACGTTACGATTCCTCCAATGAGAGCTGACTCGGGAGGACCAGACGTCAGCCAAGCACGGCATCCGCACGACTCAAGCTTTCTGTGCCTCTTGTCTCCTTGCTTCTTTTTCTCTTTTTCCCTCTTTTGGCCCCCTTCTTTTCTTCGCCCAGACATTTTGCCAAGACCGACTGCCCCAATCTTAATCAAGTCTTGGCTCGTCTTGGCTCGTCTTGGCAGGTTTGAAAAAGCCAAGACTTTCCTCGGCCAAGACCTTTTTCTTTGTCCTTTTTCTTTTTCTCCTGGTAGCCTGCCAAGCAATCACTGCAGAGCCAAGCCCACGTTTTCCCCTTGTTTAATGTGGTTATGCTTCTTTTTTGGCCTGTCCGCCTGCCTACATAGGGTCCGATAAGGTCGATCAATCACCCTAACTAAGCCTTGAGAGCTTGGGTAAGGAAAGAGGAACGTAGTATTCGGAGATGGGTGAAAGGTGAAAGAAGGCTCAAACTCACAATGTATGATAACCCGTTAATCCCGTTTTTTGACACCAACATCAGATCTACATGCGTGTCAGGCCATTGCAACATTCAATCCTTACACATATTGATCAACTACTCTCCATCAATTTGCGCATTCCACAAGATAACACGTCTTTCCTTACTGTCCCAGACCTCTTATTCTATCCAATAATTCCACAGTACTCCATAAGACCGCACGATGAGGAGGCCGCATCACTTGTATGGGACAGACATATCCATATCCATATCCTTGCATATCGTTCACAATAACCTGTTCTGTTAAATGCGCCCAGCAATTGACACGGCCGACAGTCCAAAACGATTATCGCAACGGAAGACCGGGAATAAACATGCGTCCTTGTGGCTTCTGTTGCAGAATGCCCAGACAAATATGATGCAGCCTCAGCAGTTTACAAGTTTTACCCTCCGTCGGCCATTACTTATTCATGTTAACAAGGGACAACTTTAGGACAACCACCCACTACACAGCATTAACTTTGTGTTACATATACAATTTCCACTCTCATAAGAAATCCCTCACTCGTCAATATTCTCCTCTTCTTTCTCCTCATCAGCCAAGTCCACTACCCCGAGCCAAGTCTCATGATACCACATCTCTCCAGGCCAAGCAAAGCCAAGAAACCGCCCAGAATTCCTCTCCATCCAAGCATCCCACCCCGTTCCGCGCCAAGGTCTTGGAGATGACGAAAGCTGGTGGCAGTGCATGCCAAGAGACAGATGCTTGTGATACCCAAGAGTTGGCCTAGCGCTCTCTGTTCTTGTCCCGAGTCTTGTGGACATGAGCCTGCCTCAAGGCTCAAGCTTTGTAGCCAAGACCCTTTGGGTTTTGATAATCACCTCATTGCGTGTCAAAAGGCAAGATTCCCAGCGGTAAACTAAGGCAACAGTGTAACAGAGAACGTGCACTTCTAATAGTAGCGGTTATTACCGATACTTGTCATCTTGGCATGATGATATTGCTTTGCGACTGGTGAGAACGAACCGCTGGATGTGAAAAGCCGGAAACTCATCTACACTGCCCATATAATCATCGACTGTGACTGTACGGAGTATATCGTGCAGTTTGTAAAACACACTGACCAGCAAGTGTGTTGTAAATATCTGACAGCAAGCCACCTTATATACTTGTTTTTCAGTAAATGCATGTCCAGGGTAAATTCCGACACACTGTTGATAAAACGAATATCCAACATGGTAATACAGTTATGCACAAGTAAAACTCTCCTATTCATAATTCTCTAAGTATGAAATTATTTATTCCACTTATTATCAGTAAGCATGTTGCTCGCGTCGCTGAGACACTTTTTAAGAAATGCTGATGTGGGACATGAAACACCAAACTTGTACAAGTCAAATATACAGCCAAACCCGAAGAGATTATTATCCTTAAAACAGCCTAACTATACCCATTTTAGGCATAATTTAGGATGTCCTATTCTATAATTCCAAAGAGCATCACCCAAGGTTAAAGTATCCAAAATCACGACAATGGGCACGTGACTAACGATCGATTCAATCGGATGACTTCATATGCTCAATTACTTTTCCCCGATGCAAACTCTGTCAGTCTAGGCCGCTTTAATTTTTGTAATTGAAACAATGTCTGATACATACCACAACTTAACAGCAACAGCTTGTCAAGAAGTTCCTGTCCGACCATCCCACAAGCACATGTTTTGTTTACTGGACTTTCTCAACATCAACATCAACACCAACAAACCACTTCCCCAACCGAATTCGAGACATACGCAGCCCTTCAGAACGGCAGATACCGACCAACCTCTTTGTGTTCATTAATATTCACACACTCCATGTTATTGACACTCCATTTGGAAAGGAAAGATCAGAACTTCCATTGGTGAAGCTTGCGAGGCTCCAAAATACTAACGACCAGGAAGCTACCTAATGATCCTTCGCTGACCAATATGATTTTACTCCTTTTTTTCCAGTCTTTGTGCCCTCGGCAAACAAAAGACTTGAGGGCGAGCATAGTGTTCGAGCCCAATTGGTTCCAGCCATGATATCATATCCCTAATGGTGCCAAGGGTCCATCCAACATGTCCCTTTCCGACCTTTTCCTCCTCTATCTGCTATTGCTGATGATGATGCGTACCCCGCCTCAAATGCCCATGAAAAGTTGATTAAACAAATAGTCGAGAAGGTTGCAAAATGAGGCCCAAAAACCGACTGCAACTGCCCACAAATGGTATAAAAATAATCGTCGTCATGATCCCCCACGTGGTGTTGAAGTGGTAGGATCTGGTTATGATGCAAAGCCAAACTTGGCCAACCGGGTATTGTAAAGCAAATACCCCAAGGAGACGACTCAACATCGGAGACCAGCCCTTCCCGTCAAGGGTATTGTGTCGCTCAGGATCCAAAGCTCCTGGCATAAGTATGCGCCTTGGGGCTAGAATCGAACAGCCCCCATGGAGCGACAGGAAGATCAAGCGACAGAAGGCAGTGCCTCGACGACTTGTGTCCCCTCAATAAAAATAAATAAGACCCGGGTATAGGAGTTTCCAGGCTTAAGCATCCGAAAAGTTTCGTTGTGCGTTCAGCTCATGGAATATTGCCTGCGTGCTGACCATCAACAGCTGACGATGATTCATCTGTCCTGTAGACAGTGTGCCGCCGAGTACCAAGACGCCAATAACTGAGCCCATATTAAGAAAGAGTATAACCCGAAAGCAAAACGTGAAGAGAGCCGTGTCATCGTGAGAATAATGGTGAGCCAGAGGTCGCCGCCTCGGCCAGGATGTGGGCCGACACAGCCTCTCCTTAAGCCAACCCGCCCCAAATCGCATCGCTTTCAGAAATACCGAAAGCCCCCAAAAAACGCCGCGCATGCAGAAAAATATTATGCAGAACCGAGTTGCAGAAGAGCCTCGACAGCCTCCCGCTCCTGTGCGTCAGAGGTACCCGCCAATGCCGAGAAATCGATGTTAAGTGTTCGAGGTGGACGCGCCATACCAGAGCTGGCAGAGAACGAACGAAGCCCACCTGGTGTATATGCAGAAGAGGACTGGAAGCCGCAGTCGATCTGGGCCGCCGCCGGGTTGGGGTAAGACTCAGCTCGGAGTGCAGCTGCACCCATCGTGGCCCAGTCCTCGTCGTCCGTCGCATCCTCAGGGTCGTCGTTCATGACAACATCGTCATCAGGAGCCTCGGAGCACGAGGCAGACCCGGATCCATCCATGGACATTTTATCGGCCTCATGCTCCATCATGTAAACGTCGTGGTCTTCATGAGAAAAATGAGCCGAATCTCCGTTGCTCGAAGCAATGCTGAGTCTGGGTCGGTCATCTCTACCGCTGTTTTTGCTGATGGGGATGCCCGCAATGTAGGAAGGTGGAGTTCCCTGGCGGTGTCGCGAAGGTTGTCCTCGCTTGCGAGCATCCCATCGGCCCCAGCCCACCTTTTCAAATTCCACCTCTCCATCTTGTCCACCGCCTTCTCCTCCTCGACCCTCCAAAGCTCCCACGACCAGTCTTCGCGCCTTTGTTGGGGGAATTCCAGAAAATCCGGGGACCGAAGTGGTTAGGTACCCCATGATGTGTCTGATAGCCAAGGGACCGTGGTTGAGCAGGATCTCTGGCAAGTGGTATTTGGCGAGGAGAGAGCCGGTGATAGCGCCTGAGGCCTCGAGGGTAGGCGAGATCGATCGTCGTCGATCCGAAGATTCCTGAAGATCCAGGTCTGAGTCTATAGGCTCAAGCTTGGCCTTCTGGAGCTGCGCCTTGAGCCCGTGAGCCGGCAGGTTGGGAGAGATAGAGTTGGGGGGAGTAGGGAGGGGTTGTTGAGATCGTGTCACAGTCGCAGGCACACTTCGAGCCGCTACAGCAGTTAAGTTGTCTCGACTCGAGGAGGCCTGGGAGATATCACGAGCAGCCGCTGCCATGGTAGCCATGTTTACCGTATGTCGGTCTTGAAGATATGCGCTTCCGAAAGAGCAAGTCTGATGATGGAAGAGTACGGTCAGCGGGTTTGCTCTTGACGAAGCGGTCTGTTTTTCTATGCGATCCTTGCAAAGCCGTGCTCAATGGGAGCGGTAAGGAGTTGCAGTTGGGAGCTGGGAGTTGGGCTCTTGGTCGAGTCACCACGGACGGCGCACCGCGTCAGATTGGGTACGTACCTATTCAGAAGTCGACTATAAGGAGCGCTGGCAAGACAAGTTGCTGGCACGAATATGGCGATAGTATGGCAGGCCTGGGCAGAGCTGGCGCGATGATCTGGACTGTGACAAGAGATCCTTGATCGAATCTTGGTGTTTCTTTAGTAGTGTCGTTGTTGTTTGGGGAGAAGAAAGAGGAAATTCCATGGAGGGCGTCCCGACTTCAAGTATGACCACCAACTCGCCAGCCAAGGGCAGGTGAACCTGTGTGAGTCGTAGCCAACCCAGCAAGTCCAGCCCAGCCTGGGTCGGTACGTACTTCGCTTGTTCTTACACTTGCACTTGCACTTGCACTTGCAGTCGTGTTGGTATCGCACCCCAACCCAAGCTTAAAGCACCTGTTTGTAAGGCGGTGCGTGTGCGTGCGATAGGCGCAGTTTGGAGGCAGCACAGGGGGCGAATGTGCTAAAGGTAAGGTGATGGTGGGTGTGAATTTGCGCTCACCTTGGACGATAGAGCCACGCCCGGCTAGCAATAACATGTCACAGCCCAATCGCAAACCCCCATCTCACAGAGCCATTGCCTAACTTGGCCAAGCGTCACTCTCTTTCGTCTGCCCCCATGTTTTGTCTTCTCAATGGTAGGGGGCGTAAATTTAGTGCAGATAGCGAGTGACTGGCTTTCATGATAGTGAGTGATACCGGTATGGATGCATTCATTGCAGAGCGTTGCTTTGAGACAGGCAACCAACCCAAGTCTGAGCCATAAGTAATGGTTAATTAAATGTACTGTACACGGCCTCTCCCCTTTCTTCTTGGTTCCATTACCCTTCTTTTCTTCCATGTCTGAAAGTGGCTCTCTCCTTTGTTTTTGCTGGCCCATGTGAAATTGTTTTGCTGTGTTTTTCATTTGCTTCCTATTCCCAAGCAGCTGGTAGTCTAGGGAAACGAGAGGATCCGGCCCAGAGCGCAAACGGGGAAGCGAGCCGGACCAGCCAAACGAGATAAAAATGCCGTTTCAAGCCCCAGTGAGCTCCAGCGCAGCGTCCACGACCTGGCTTGGGCTTCTCGCTATTGACTCCCTTTTCCCAGTTCCGCGGGTTTCGCCAGATTAGCATAGCATCAAATGTCGGGTCGACTTCCGGATGACAAAGATGAAGTCTCATTTCATTATTTCTCCGTCAACTGTGAAAAGCAATATCTTATTTTGTCAACGCGAGGGTCCGTCTGGGACTCTGGGTCCTGGTTCGGCGCCCTGCTCTACTCTAGCCCCCGGATGTCGGGGGTTTTCGGCACACGAAGGGCATAATTCAAATCCATCATGATATACCATCATGTGCAACATATCGAAATGCTACTGGGAGTTGAGACGGAGTGAGTCGGGGCACTTAGACTTGGCCTCAAAAATCCGGGACGGTGCGATTGACTAACACGGCACCAGTATTGATCGTCATTGTGCCTTCAAGCTTGAAGCAGCGCCTAGCGATGGACCCCGTGTCGGAGACGGCTGGCTCTGATCTCTCGGCTTGATGGGGTTACCTAGCACGTCGCTTTCCCGTCTGTCAAACAGTCAAAGTTATGCTCATGTCTGGTGGCTCCAGTTTTCTTTGAGTCTGGGGATTGATTAATTAGTCGCAGGTTTGCTACTGTCCCGGTGTCACTGTTAGCACAATGGTATGCATCACAGCGCTCCCTTTCGGCCAACGCCTTGGGCCACGGGGCCCAGGAGATTGGGGTAAGCCTACAAAGTTTTTGGAGTTAATGCTAGTGAATAGTTGTGGCTGTTCGCGATTCAACATCGGCACTAGTAGATGGTAACAACCAACATTCCATCCGTCCATCGCCAGAGACGCTTAAACCTTGAGCTGTCAGGTTCCAGTTTAGTCGATGGTTGATTCATCGAAATGGTGACTCAACTGAAGGGGCATGTCATCGGCGTCATGGTATTCTGTCTTGCTCACGGAAACGTGGTCGTCATGACGTGCATCGCAGGGACCTCCATGGACAACCTGCGGGATCGTAGAAAATAGCTGCATATATACACTCATGCAAGAATAATGCAGGCACCTTTTAGTATAAAATCTACCACAAAAGCATGTAAGTGTTTGTGTCCAACGGCTCTTTGTATGGGTTTCTTTGACCCCTTTAGAACCCGGATTTCAGCGGGCCCCTTTAGCATTCATCGACAGGGGTAAGGGGTCCATTCTTCACTGGCAATCAGTCATGTCTTACCGTTTGATGCACTGACAATCCAGCACCATGCCCTAATCTCGTCCGGCTCGTGTTAGTGAGCCCTTGGCTTTGTGGAAAGGAGGACTGAGATGGGGCAGCGAACTTGGATTTCTGGAAATTATTGTGTGCTCAATTTGACACGTACCTGCGTGCTTTCGAAGCCTTTGTTCACAAGTGTGTAGGGCTAGAAGCATGCAGAGAGGTAAGCTCCCGGCGAACCCAAGCCACCTGTGGCATCCCGTGTTCTGTATCGCGATGGGGGCGTGTATTTATAAGCCGTATTCAAGGCGTGGGCACACGCTTTCCTGTCCCGTGGTACTGTTTTTGACATATTGCTCATACAGTCCTTTCTTTTGGCTTGGTCATTTGTGTGATCGCTTCATTCAAGACTGCTCCCGTTGGCACCAAGCGGGCGTCAGGTATTGACGTTGCTCAGGCGAATACATAACCCTAACTATCGGTTCCAAAGATAGGACACCATCACGTCCCTCCGGCTTGACCGAAGTACACAGGTATTTCAGTTGGAAGCCCTATTTCCCGCTTTGTGTTCGTTTTCTATGCAAGGTGATTGACTGTGACTAATCCCACGTAATCATTATCGTTCTTGGGCCTTCGTATTATTGTCGATGGCGGAGTCCAAATTCGTAGAAGTATTCGCGTCCTTTTTTATTGCGAAACAAGTTTAATCGGTCGTGTCAGATGTATTAGATTCGAGTACTAACACATCAAGGAAGCTAGGTGTGTGATTGTCACGTTGCCAAGGTCCTTTCCTATGATTGGGCTCAGGATTCCGTCAGTATAACCGGCTCTTCTTCGTTAACATTCCCCAGAAGCCGGTATCGTCGCCCAACAGGACGTCTGTTTCGGACGGTGGAGGTATCGGCTGGCCGGTGGTTATGAAACCTCCCATGGCTTAAACCAAGGAAATTCATCTTTGTGCGTCCATCATCCATTGACACAACCCCACGTTGGACAATGCTGCGCCATCGACACCCCGTGAAAATGGCGCTTACCCGCACGTCAATGGGAACAATGGAAGAGCGACAGGCTCAATCCTTCAATCCCATTGCCCCGCGTTCTTGAAGCCCGAGGCTACGATATCGCGTCGTGCGGGGGCCATGATGTCCAGTGGCTCCCGTGCCGTTGACGATCCCGGTCAAGCCGGTCTATCCCGCTCCGGCCTCCACACTGCGAGACCTCATCCATTCGTCCCAACCAGGTGGTTAACACATAGCGCTTCCTTGTCTTCCCTCGCTTGTCTACTGCCGAGTTGAGTAGGCTCGTCACTGCCATGCTTACACCAGTGTGACTCTTTGGGACATGGCTGCAGCTGAGCCAACCCCGCTGCCAAGCCCGTCTCAACTGAGGGGTGGTTTGATATCCATATGCCGCCGTCATGTTTCGAGGCCATCGTTGACGATATCCAAATCACATCATTCATATCGTACGTGTGCATGATCCACCGGCTGATAGGCTCCAAGTCAGATTGAACCTCGCAGACCTAGCAACCCACAAATGAGACAACGGGGGGTGTAGGTATGCTCTTGCTACGTCGTTGACTTCCAAGGTTGGCAACTCAATCCCAGATATCTTCAAAGATTGCCCGAGTTCCCAGTTGTGAATGTGGCATTGACTAAGGGTTTCCTGCCCTGAATGCCGAGGGCCCGATGTCTCATGAGGCAAAGACAAATTCGCGGCACGCCTAGTTGATCACGGTCAGTGATACTATGGACTGAGTTAGTGACACGATTGGGGAACATACCGTTCGTAGAACGTTGAGTTTCTGCTTGGACTGCTCGAACACATGCTGGTATTGAGCGAGGCTCTCTCGCAGAACGACCTCCTTATTCGTACGACCTTCGCAAATGGCTTTCATCTTGATTTCCATCTCCTTGCGGAGAAAGGGCTTACCTAGACTGGTTTCGAAGTTCATTCGATCAAATCCTAGGATCAGAGCTACTCCCAGCTGTGTAGGGATGAATACTTTCAAACCGCCTCGACCCCCTGATGTTGATGAACCTCCGCGTCCACCTCGGCCACCTCGGCCTCCACGTCCACGTCCACGACCTCTTGTGGCTGGACCTATGTCCGACTCCTCATCATCTGCCGAAGCTTGACCTGATCGGCCCATTGTAGCGACATATTCTCTATCCTGGATCTTTTGGATGTGCTCGGCCATAGTGGCATCTGTGCCGATCCCATTAGCATCCATAAGGGCGATTAAATCAGCCTCGGTAAGATAACCAGGCGCCGTGGTCTGCCCTTCCGTCATCATAGCCTCCGTTGGCTGAAAATGCTCCCCTTCTGTGAACTTCGGCAGTTCCACTGTGTTGTTCCATTTCTCATAGATGAATACGTCAAGATAGTTCCTCTCAAGCACAATGACTCCATGAGCATTGAAACGCTCTTCCCCAAACTCGAGTTCAACATCGGTTGCACTACCTTTGGCATCATCTGAGCAACATGCGAGAAATCGCCGGGCGACGTACTCGTATAAGCGAGCCTCATCACGGCTCAAGACGGAAGGCGATGCATATGTAATAGGGTGAATGGGAGGATGTGCTTTGTCATCATGTCGTCCTTCTCTCGGTTGCTGAAAACCACCATTGACGAGATTCTGTGCAAACGAGCCCCATCTTTGGTCGCTGGTATGTTTCTCGACTAGTGCTCGGAGGTTCATCCCTCGGTCAAAACGATCAGTTTCCGTTCGGGGGTAACTAAGGAATCCCTTGTTGTAGAGGCCTTCAGCAATCGTCATGGCCTGTTGTCCAGTCATTTGGAGTAATCTCGTCGCAGCCTTCTGTAACTCGACCGTTGTAAGGGGTAAAGGCTTGAACTTTCGAGTAGGTTTCTGCTGAACTTTCGTCACCGTCGCTGTTTTGGCTGCAAGACATCTTTCATACAGAATGACTGTAGACATTCGGTCGAAAAGTCTGTTCCGTTGCCAGGAGAAATCGATCTTTTTACCGTCCCGGCTGTGCATTAGCTTTATGCTCCAGAACGGCTCTGGGACGAAGTTTTTGACGCGAAAATAACGATCCACAACGAATCCGAGAGTTGGGAACTGACAAGACCCTAGACAGTCAGCAAGGGACATAGATCTCAAGGGAATGGTACAAACCATAGCTTAGAGTTAGCTTTTCCAAAGGTCCGCCAAGGGGTCGTAGATTGTTTGTGATGAAGCGAGTAAAGGCATATCCAATGCGAAGATCCAGCTCGATTCTTGCAGCCACAGCGTGGACTTGCCTCTCGTCCAAAGTTGCCAGATTCTTAGCTGCAGAGAGCACATGGCTGTTGTCATTAGTTTTTATCCTGCCGAGACGTAGGATAGAAGAACATACGCTCTTTCAACATTGCTAAACCTTGCTCGTAAAACCCGAATACCTGGCTTGCCCTTTCGTGCAGCCTCGACGATCTCGTTACCGATATGTTCACCTTCACGATCACAATCCGTCCATATCACTAGAGCTTGGGCATATCTGGCCTGGGATTCCAAATTCTGGGCTATTGTCTTTTTATCCTACTAGGCTTAGCATTGAATGATACCGTATACGGGCAGTGGATCTTACCTCGCTGACAGTTGTAACAATAGGGGCGTTGAATAAAGATTCTGGAGGAGGTTGATACCAGTTTTTGTGTGCTGGTGTAAAGTCGACATTGGTCAAGTGTCCAGTGACACAGGTCATAGTAACGGAGCAGTTACCCAGTTGATGGCCAAAGTCAAAGTCGAACGAGTAGTTCTTGATGTACTTGTTTCTTGTATTGTGCTTCAGACTTCTTGTTAGTACCTTTAGACCGGTGTAGGAGTTGTGCTCTTACTGTTTCAATGCGGCCTCCGGAAAGATGCGTAGCCACAGCTTTGGAAATAGATGGCTTCTCAGCCACACAAAGGACTTTCATTTTGGAGCGTTTCGTTCTTAATGGTGGTGTTTCGTCTCGGTCGAAGTGTGTTGAGCTGTTGCAGTGATTACATGAAGCGAGTAGAAGGTTGCCTCAGGTTTTAAGCGTGAATGAAGTTTTGCGCAGAGGCAGGCACGATGCATGTCAAGGCCTTTGCTAAACGGGATTAACCCGACACGTTGCCATATGAATTGATGAGATATCCTGTCAAGAATATCGCAGCAGCCTTAAATCCTTTGGTTGCTGATATTATATCCTGTGTGTGAGAACACGTTGTGGCCTTAACAATATTTACCCCAAAACTCTGCAACTCGCAACATTCACGATGAGGCCTGGAGGAAAAACTCAGGCCAAGCTCGTCCCGGCGTTGAAAATCATGTTGGCTTGAGCCTCTTCAGTGGCTTACAGCGGATATCCTTTAGGTATCCACTAGCCACAGCGGCTGCATCCGCACCTTTTAGGGAATCATCCGCTACGCTTTAGTGCCCCGCAAACAAGGCGGGAGCCAAGCGGCGTACCGATGAAAGCGTATTCGTGCCCGTGTCATTCCACTCAAAGCCGCCTGTCTATGACGCGGGCTTTTAGAGGCTGTGCTCCAGCTGTTGTACGCAAGTATTAAAACACCACTTGTAGTACGGCTACTTGATATATCTATCAAAAGCTGAACATCAACAATTGTTCTACTCAGATTAAACAACATGGCTCTCCCCTTTGTCAAGTCCCTTGAGGACTGCGGTGATTATGCAAAGACAGTTGAACCTTTCATTCCTCAACTCTATGCCCTCCCTCGACAGGTCCTCGACAACATCGCCAGTCCAGATGGCTTGAGGCAGCTGTATGTTGACACGAACCCGCTCGCCTCGGCTTTTGCAGTTTCTGTTGCTCTTGGCTTCGTTTTTCTTGTCGTCTCAGAGATCAATAAGAACTACTCTCAAGTTGACCGCATGTGGAGTATCCTGCCCAACCTTTACATCGTCCATCTTTCAGTTTGGGCGCGTCTTGCTGGTGTACCTTCTTCCCGGGTTGATCTGATCTCTCTTGCTACGACTCTTTGGAGTGTAAGTTGCATTACCTCATTCGTTAAAGTGCTCAATTGGCTAACTTGTGTAACAGTGCCGCTTGACCTATAATTACTGGCGTAAGGGTGGTTACAATCGAGGATCTGAAGATTATCGATGGTATGTTGGCCAACCATATAGATTTATTCATTATGCTTACATTCTACAGGGCCATTCTTCAGAAATACGTACCTAAATTCATCTGGTTCATATTCAACGTCACATTCATCTCTTTTATTCAGAGTGTTCTGCTCTTCAGCTTCTCATGCGTTCCCGCCTATGCCATCTTGGTGTCGACCGAATTTGAGCAGAACGTCACTCCCTCTGATGTACTCTTCTTTCTCACAATGGTTGGTCTAGTCTATAGCGAGTGGGTTAGCGATGGCCAACAATGGGGTGAGTAGTATGTGCTATTAGGCTGATACAAGCTGACAATATTGCAGATTTCCATGCAGCCAAGCACAAGTACCAGGCTGAGGCCAAGGTGCCCAAGGACTTCAAGTATACTCAGGCTGATCTTGACCGAGGCTTCAATACCTCGGGGCTCTGGGCCTACAGCAGGCATCCCAACTTCGCTGCCGAGCAGCTGGTCTGGTTTGTGCTGTACCAGTGGAGTTGCTTTGCAACCAAGAACCTGTACAGCTACACATTTGCCGGCTCTGCTGCTTTAATTTTCCTCTTTCAGGGCTCAACTTGGCTCACAGAGCTCATCACTGTTGGCAAGTACTCTGAGTACCCGAAGTACCAGAAGCAGGTTGGCATGTTTTTGCCCAAGTCTCTTTCACCATACAAGACCCCTCTGCCCAAGGTCATTCGCAGCAGCGACTTTGCCAGGAATGTGGAGGGAAAGAAGCAAGCTTAATCGTTATTTCAGTACCAGTTGCTTGAGGAGTGAATAGCTGAGTCATCTGAGCTGTATGTGTTCAAGAAGCATGAATATGGTTTGCTAGCTAGCGATGGTGTAAAACGGGTGTTGCAAGTGCGATTACCTAAGTAGTCTATAATCTATATAAATCTATAATAGTTATTGCTCCTCTGCCAGTCTCAGATCACTAAATTTGTCGGCATAGAACGAAGGCACAGCAATGGCATCCTCCTTCTCCCAATCCTCTTTCTTGTTTACACCAGTCAAAACGTGGAGTGTTCCACCAAGTCGGCCCTCAATACCAAACTTGATGTCAGTGTTCAGTCGATCACCAACCATGCATGTTCGAGCACGGTCGAGCTGGAACTTTCCCTCGACGGCATCCATCATAGCCTGACTGGGCTTTCCGAGCGCCAGAGGTTGTACTCCAGTGGCATGAACGACAGGGATGTGACAAGAACCTGCACCGAGAAAGAACTCGTGGTGCATCGGCAATGTCGAGTCAACATTTGTAGCGAGGAACGTGGCTCCCCGTTTGATGTAGTGCATAGCGTGGGCATATTTGAGGTAGTTGACGTGATAGTCAAGGCCAGCGAGAACAACTCCTACCTCAGGGTCAAGAAGGGAGCCATCAGCGATACCCTTGAAATCGTCGTTTGTGATATCCCGTCGGAAGGCCTCATCCGTGCCTCCGATATGGGCGACACCCTCAGAGTCAAGCTCTTTCTCGATTCCTGCCTCTCCGATAATAAAGACCTTGTGCTTACCCTCAGGAAGCTTCAAGATACGGGCGATGTAGATGGCGGCCGAGTAGCTGGAACCGAATACATCATCCTTCTCACTTGGGATTCCGAGGCCAGTGAGTTTCTTCAAGTACTCATCACGGGACTTTGTTGAGTTGTTTGTCACAAACACAACTCGCTTTCCTAAATACGGGTGAGTTTTGGGCTGAGCTATGAGTGTAGTAAACCAACCTTTTGATTTCAGGTATTTGATGGTCTCGGGAACACCGTCATAGACATGATCTCCAGACCAAAGAACACCTATATGAGTAAGTCACTTATTCATGACACAAGTTTTGATGCAATTACCATCGCAATCTAGAAGAAAGACCTGTCGACGAGAATCAGTTATGCTCAAGCCAGTGTATATCATAAATGACTCACGTCGAATTTGTCGATGAACTCATTGATCGCTGCAGCGTCTCCGCTAATGTATTTTGGTGTAGATGTCATATTCGCTGTGGGTTTCAGCAAACAAACACAGAACAATTAAATGCGATCGACGATATGTTTATTCAGTTGGTTGACACAAGGAACGATACTTATCGCTGATCTTGGCGGCGCCTGACTCGGCAAGATGTGCGAGCTGTGCTTAGTCAAGATTGACTGAGTGATGTAATGAAGCTCGACATGTTGTAGCGAGATACAAAATACGGGGCTACGAGAAATAACATGGTCAGTCGAGTAAATAACTATTATGGCCAATAGAGATTTCTTGTCAGTATCTGCAAGCTTTGTCTTTCAGTCACTCCAAACCGCATGAATATCGATATAGGGTAATGCTTGGAGAAGTCAGACTTATCTGAATGACTCGTCGTTGATCTGATGCAACCCAACAATTATTCATGCACAAAACATGACTGCCCCTGCATTTACAATCTCTGCAACCTGCATCTCTGGAAATCCCTGCAAGGTTACGACCTGCCAAAATCGAACCTTCGATGATCGGATCGAAATAGATACTGAGAGCCGCGAACCCTTTCCTAAGTGGCGATTGGGGCTTGGAAATTGACGTTTTATCTAGTACCAGCCATTGGCTCTTCAAACTCGGCCCTACGAGTAATGGACCGGGATATCGTCATCGGTGGAGCTTCTAGAATTCCACGTTTTCTCGGAACCTTTTTTTCTTCAAAAATTTCTGATATCCAATGCTTGGAGATACCTTAACGGGCTACATCCGTGATACGACCCGGTACCTGGTGATTCTTGACTCGCTTACCTCCGAGGTGAGTCTACTTTGTCAGTCACCTGGACTTTGCAGACCGACACGCGCAAGCGAAAAGCATCAGGTACCAGGCTGATTCACCGCTCTATGTTTACTGGAGGTTTCTGTTTAGATAGACGTGGACCCTGAAGCTAGAGCCTTCAGGGTCCCCACGGGCCTACGACACGGCTCCATTTCCGTGAGACTAAAAAAATGTGTTTCCACTTGGTTCTGAAGTATTGGAGTTGACCTAGCTGGAGCAAACTGGAGACCTGGGGACCTGCGTAATTATAAATATTAAGAGGACTGCCTGAGTTTGACAAGTCGTTTCTTCAGTTTAAACCTTTTCATCTTACCTTATTTCTTGTGCTGTTAACTTCTTAGCGACGCAAAACGAAATCTTCTCTTAACCGCAATCAACACATAAAGGCGGAATATTCCAAGAACAACCAAACTCTTATCACATCTCCCTGACAAAACATTCAATATGACTCTCAACATACCTACCACCGTTGCTGCTACCTCTAGCAATACCAACAGCTACTTTGGCGTACACAAGACACAATCCACCGAGACAACCCCTGTTTCCACTCCTGGATTCAAGAACGAGGAGTTCGACAATGCTCTTGGACACAAGCCTGTTCCCGTCCTGAACCGCGAATTCCCCAAGCCATCCGACGAAGTTGATCTTCAATCCATGCTTGACCGCCAGCCTGGTAGATGGACTGTTAAGGGTCAAATGGAGGCCAACCAGCGCCGACAGAAGCAAGCCCCTGCTGAGGAAGAGCTCAGAGCCCAGCGTCTCCGAGACCTCGAGAAGGCCAAGGAGGAGCTCCGTGCTTCATGGCGACCTTGAGCTACATACGCTCATATATAAAGCTATAAGAGCTTCGCTGGTTTACATATTATAAAACCCACATGGCGCACTGTTTCAAGATCATACCCAAGAGATCAACGAATTACGATACAACGATTAGACATACTATAGATTACCTATTGTACGATGGAAAATACCGGCTAGACTAGGTTGAGAAGAGTTTTGCGATTTTTAGCATTTGAACAGCATAGAATAAGAATTTAATTTTCATCAATGCATTGCTTAAGCGAGGTCCGCAACGGACAGCACGCGACCACCAAGAGTGAAGCCGTACCCAACAGCAGCGGCAAAAGTAACCAGGTTCAACAGGGATGAGATGCCGTGAAGGATGCCAAACCTTTTGTTCAAAACCTTCATCTCGTCTGAGTGAGGTCCCTCAGCATACCACTCCTTTCCGTCTCGCTTGACTAAGAGCAGATTAGTATTGCACAAAGGCAACATGAGATACATATTGACATACCTTGGCCACGTCGCTGCTTCATAACATCCATTGTCAAAGGCAGCAGGACAGTTAGATTGAGAGCGCCGGTCACAGCCATAAGAGTGATCGGCAACAGCGAGTGATATCGGGCAAACTCCGACACCAAACCAGCAGGGCCATTTGACAGACCAATGAGAGTATTTCCGGGAAATGTCAAAGCCAGAACACCAGGCAAGACAGTCTGAAGGCCGAAGTAGATGGGGAAGAGTTTCTGTTGAATGGCGGAGAAGCTGGCCCGGTCGACGGCCTTGAACATTACAATGCCATTGATGAATGACTGTGAAACTGTTAGAGTTGGAATCGGGTCATAGCTGTATCAGATCCGTACATGGAAGAAGGTGGTTCCCAGCAGAGTTCCATAGCTGCCATCCAGTTAGTTTACTTCTGTCTATACATCAATTGAATCAGGGTACTTGCGTGATGATGTGGTAGGGAGCCGGCGAGAAGGCGACGGCCTTTGCGGTGCTTGCCATTGTTGCTGTGCTTTCACTTGTGAGTGAGGATGAGTTGATCAAATCAGCCGAGGTGTTTTGTGATAATATATATCGTCCCCATTCGATGATTCATGAGATCACGTGATTAACATATCTCCTTCTTGATACAACATCTATGAAATCAGAACATTGATCGTGAAAACCGTTATGCCGTTTGCATCTTTTCAACGGGTGCATGCTTATATTGACGTTACTATTGTTACTTTCCTAGTCACAAAGTTCGCTGTTGATATCACTGTACATGCACAAACCCATGAACGCCGAAGCAACGGCCCAACTACAAACTCGACCATACCTAATAGAACTTCCTCAATAATTAATTCGAATACAAGTATTATTACCGACGGCTCTCACCCTGAACCAACGTTATTGATCACGAGAGATGTGAGTTTAAATGTTTAGGCAGTCAGATCACGTGAGGTCGCGTCGGTCTCCTGTCATCTTACAGAGCTCGGACGAGATGGGTCGCCTAGTTCCATCTGCCTAAAACGAAGCCGGGATTCACTGTGAGAGGCTTCCCGTGGCGGCCATTTATTTAAAAGCGCAATCTGGACTTGAAGGCCGACTCTCGTTTTTCGTCTTTTATCAAATTAACTCAATATCATCCGAGCCATAACACGAATTGTTGACAAGATGGCCGAGAAAGAAGCGACTATTTTCGTGTTAGATCTCGGCTCTACAATGGCCCAGACGCACAGTGGAAGATTAGAATCCGACCTGGACTGGAGCATGCAATACGTATGGGACAAGATCACAGACATTGTCGCCGCGAACCGAAAAACACTATGTGTTGGTGTGTTGGGCCTCAGAACAGATGAGACTGACAACAAACTTCAAGACGATGATGGCTATGAGAATATTGCAGTACTACAGGAGTTGGGGCCAATGACTATGGCGTCTTTGCGGAACCTGCAGTCCCTGGTAAAACCAAGCAACACTTGGTCAGGAGATGCTGTTTCGGCTATTGTTCTTGCCATTGACATGATCGACACGTTCACAAAGAAACTCAAATGGAATCGAAAGATCTTCTTGGTTACGGACGGCCAAGGGCCGATGGATGCGGATGATTTGAGTGATATATCGAAGAAAATGAATGACTCCAACATTCAACTCACTATCCTGTAAGTTCGTGACACCTCTTGTGATGACAGTTCTGACAAGCTACAGAGGTGTGGACTTTGATGATCCAGACTACGGCTTTAAGGAAGAGGACAAGCCAAGCACCAAGGTCAGAATCAATTAAAACAATTCGAAATGCATGGCTAAATATTGGCAGGAAGAGAATGAGAAAGCCCTCAGGTCACTTGCCAATGACTGCAAAGATGGTGTTTTCGCGACCATTGCCGAGGCCATTGATGAGCTTGACACGCCTCGAATCAAAGGAGTGAAGCCTTACAAAACTTATGACGGCGCTCTTACTCTCGGAGACCCCAAAACTTTCCCCGCGGCCATGAGTATCAACGTTGAGAGGTACTTCAAAACTCATCTTGCACGACCTCTGACAGCAAGCACAGTGGTTATCAAATCTGATGGAGGACCAGAATCTGAAGCTACACAGCCAGCTGAGGGCGATGAGATGGAGGGAATTGAGTTTTCTGCAGTCAAGCAAGCTCGATCGTACAAGGTCAATGACCCAGATGCTCCAGGAGGAAAGCGAGACGTCGAGTTTGACGATCTTGCCAAGGGCTATGAGTATGGTCGAACGGCAGTGCACATCAGCGAGTCAGAATACAACATCACCAAGATTGACACACAGAAGAGCTTCTCCATTGTTGGATTTATCCCATGCTCAAAGGTATGTCTAATATTGCTTGCATTCTCATTTATCTAGCTAACGTTGCCCAGTATGAACCATTCCTAAATCTTGGCGAGACATGCGTGACGGTAGCCCGCAAATTTGACGCCAAATCTGCTCTTGCTCTGTCGTCTCTCGTCTGGGCTCTATCTGAGCTTGAGTCTTACGCGATTGCCCGAATTGTAACTAAAGATGGCAAAGATCCGCTGTTGGTGCTGCTAGCACCTGGGATGGAACCAGACATGGAATGTCTTTATGATATCCCGCTGCCCTTTGCAGAGGATATCCGAAGCTACCAGTTCCCTCCTTTGGATAGGGTGATCACAGTTACCGGCCAGACTCTTACCAAGCACAGACTACTCCCTACAGATGAGCTTAGCGATGCCATGAGTGACTATGTCGACGCGATGGACTTGTCAACATATGGCATGGACGACAACGGGTATGGTTTATCCCATCTTGACATTTCCACCACTAACTTTGGTAGTGACCCGGCTGAATATGTGCCCATTGATGAAACGTTTAACCCTACTATTCACCGTGTCAACCACGCTGTGAAATCAAGAGCAGTCTACCCCGAGAAACCCGTTTCAGACATTCCACCTACACTGCTGCGATTTGCTCAACCACCTCAGGATCTGGTTGAGAAGGTCCAAAGCAAGGTAGATTCTCTTATTGAAGCAGCTGATGTCAAGAAAGGTATTTAGTACACTCTGTGAGCCCGAATATCAGCTAACTGGCAATAGTACCACCCAAGGTCAAGGGCAAACGAGGTAGAGAAACAGTCAAGCCTATCTCAGGCCTTGATGTGGATGCTCTTCTGGGTGAAGAAGAAAAGGGCGAGATCAGCCCTGACAATGCAGTGCCCGAATTCAAGCAGATGCTCGCTGCAACTGAAGAGCTCTCTGATATTGAAGAAGCAGCAAAGCAGATGGGCGCAATCATCTCAAATTTCGTGACGGAAAGCTTTGGTGATGCCAAATACCAACGCGCTCTGGAGTGCTTGGGTGTCATGCGAGAAGAACTTATCAGCCTCGAAGAGCCTGGATTGTACAATACCTTTATGCAAGGCTTGAAGAAGAAGCTTCTCGGTGGAGCTCTGGGAGGCGACCGACGAGACTTCTGGTTCAAGGTACGATGGGGACGTCTCGGTCTCATTGACCACAAGCAGTCTGAAGTGTCTGAGATATCTGTAGAAGAAGCGGACGAGGTAAGTCTTTGCCATTGTGATTTTGACCGATTTACTAACAGGAGCTAGTTCTACAAATCAAAGTAAATATGAGGTATAAAAGAGTTTGCCGTTTGCTCGAGAGAGAGGGCGTTTATGTATTAAGACAATATTGCTGGCGTTTGTTTGATGTAGATAGCCGTAGCTTTCATCTGCCACTGCCAGCCAGTGTCACGGTCAGTGTGGCATACATAAGTAATTATGATTTGTCTTTAATAATGTATTTACGACAGTGAATCATACTCGTCCTTTGACCAATAACCAGGGAATCTTGTGCTGCCCTTTTTCTGCTCCCTCCGCATGTGGCACTGCGAAGGCTTCCATCCTTCCACCTTCCACCTTCCACCTCTCAACTTCAACTTCAACTTCATCTGCACTACCAAATCCATTTCTCTTTCTCCCCTCCAACTCCGTTTTTGCGAATTATTTCTGAGTCATCCATCCTTGAAACGAATTTACTTTTGATTTATTGGCTGAAGAAAGCAAGCTGCGATGACCGATCTCAACGACCGCCTAGAGAAGCTGCAGTGGCTTCTAGGCAAGGGCGTGAAGCTGGTGGATAAGCCACAAGACGATGAACAAGACGACAACAATAAAAACTCCAACAGCAGCCACGGAATGTCCACGAGCGAACAGTGGATGGAAGAGCAGAAGCTCGCCGCGAGGAAGGACAATCTTGCTACTCTGCAGCAGTTGCAAGCCGATGCATACGCCACCAAAAAGGCCGAGATCGCAGCTAAGAAAGCAGAGGCGTTTGACAACTTCAAGTTTCGCATCGGCGAACCTGTCGACGAGGATTTCGCCTTCTGCCCGTTCAAAATTGTGGTATCATACCCTGAGCGATTCATCGGCAAGATCAACAAGCCTCGTGTATGTGTTCACACTTGCCGTCTTTCTCTTCACTAGCTGACCATACTAAGGCGAAGCCATACTTTACCAGAATTCTCTACGATAGAACTTGGGACTTGTAAGAGCATTTTTGCCTTGTTTTTATTGATACTAACTAAGCAAGCTTCTATCTCCATGACCCGATAGAGCCTACCAGAGACCCGTACCTGTTAATTCCATCTGCTCAGTTCGAAGTGTTCCTCGAGGAAGTCAACCACGACCTGGACACTTCACTCAGAATCCCTTCAGGCTGCAACACAGGCAAATTCTATCTCAAGTTCGGTGAAGGAGGCACTCCACGCCCTCGGTACCTGCGACGATCCGAGGAAGAGACGTCCCTTGACGTTCGGCCATGGCCCGCCATTAACCCTGATGACATCAAGGCCTTCGAGGCAGCAACTCCCAAGGATCGGTTGGCTTGGAGATCTAAGATGCGAGTCGTTAAGACCGGCTTTGTCCCAAAGAATGGGGCTGACCCGGACAAGGCTGCGAAAAAGAAGAGACACAGAGATCAGATGCTTCGCAACACGCTGAGCTATCTTGGCCTTCTAGGAGATCCTGATGGCCATGACATCGTCTTCGTCTGCGTTGACGTTGAGGCCATCGAACAACGACCAAACCCCATTTCGGAGATTGGCTTCGCTATTCTCGATACACGAGACATCAAAGATGTTGACCCTGGGGTTGTTGGCCGTGGTTGGTGGCCCAAGATCAATGCTCATCATCTACGAGTCTATGAGTATGCTGGTCTGAGAAACTACAGATACGTCAAGGGGTGTCCTGATTTTTTCGACTTTGGGTAAGAACAAGCCTTTGACCGTAGATTTTCTTGATACTGACTATTGTTCTTCAGAACGAGCATTTTCCCTCGTGAGTCGCAAGTTGGAGAAGTAATCATGGGCATTTTGACTCCATTGCTTGACGCTGAACGAAGCGTCATTGTCGTCGGACATGATGTGAAACAGGACATCAATTACTTCAATGAAATGGGCATAGACTTGCGACTTCTTGCAGGGCTTATTGAGCCCGTTGACACCCAGGAGATCCATCAAGCTTGGGGCGGCTCAACCAACGGAAGAAGTCTCATCACCGTGCTTAACGACCTAAATATTCAGAGCAGGAACCTGCACAACGCAGGAAACGATGCTTACTACACCATCTGTGCTATGATTGGAATTGCACTGCAAGAGGCTCGCGGAAACGAAGAGCAGGGCAACAAAATGCTCAATAATATTGACTGAAGCATGCTGCTGCGGAATGGGAAAGAGACAGAATAGGATCAGACAGGGCGGATAATTATGTAACGAAATATAACGTAAAGCAGCATGAGAAGAGAATGGGTCGTTAGCACCCTGTATTCATACAACGTCTAGCCTAGATAGCTTTAACGACGGCATATCCCATCGCCAAGCTCCAAAAAGCTTCCTCTGAAACCAAACAAACGCCATCGCTATGGAAACAAGTAGTGTACATTATACACACGCGGCCATACGCCTACGCTGAGACTCCCGTCGTTGATTATATTTTCATGAGACCCTTATGTCGATTACTGAACGTCGCAGTTCGGATATTGGGGACTAATAACGAGTAGTTTTTCGAGATCATGACGATTTAACTGTTCTTGTCGAGAAACTCCTTTGCCTCGTTCACCTTGGTCGCAAGGTAAGGACTACCGCCTCGATCGGGATGGTTAAGAAGCATGAGGTTTCGGTGAGCCTTGCGGATCTTGTCCTTGGTAACAGCTCGCTCACTAGGAAATGTTAGTGCACCGTTGGATAAGGACTAAGAACAGACAAGACATACTTGAGAGAAAGGATCAGAGTAGCCTCCTTCTTGGTCATTTTGGGCTCGAAACCACCCTTGTAGAAAGCCTGTCCCATGGCTCCGACGCCGCCGCGCGAGCGTCTCCATGCGACCAGACCAGCTCGGCCCTGCGAAAGTTATTAGTACCCAAGACTTGGCATTTCCAACTGTTAAAGGCTTACCAAAAAGGCTGCGACGGCAGCGCCGGCGCCCAATGCCATAACAGAAGCCATTTTGTAGAAGTGTTTCGGTCTTGTCGACGTAGTTTGGTGAGGTGAGGCAAAGATTCGGACCCTCCAAACCCGCAAATCCTTTTTCGAGAACCTACCCCGGGCCGGCAGAGATCGGGGCGGGACAAATCGCGGACACAAGTTGTTCCGGTGTGCTTATCGATAAGCTCGAGACCCGCAAAGTTCTGAAATTTTTGAGAGTCGCAATAAGAAAAAGTATCTACAGCGCAGCCAGCGGGGTGGAAGTTGAATTGAAGTTGTTTTTGGTCTTTCAGACCACCACTCAGACAAAATGAGGTAAGTCTTTGGGGACTCGATGAGCTCTGTACTGGATGCTTGTCTTGAGGGGGTTTCAACTCTTGGAATTCCTCCTCATGAACAAGCATTCACGATAGGACTCGAGCTCTACCATTGACAAACACTAACGGATTGCTTCAGAATCGAAACCTGTTATTTCTGCAGTCGCCCTGCTTACCCTAGTAAGGGTATCACCTTTGTGCGCAACGATGCCCGAGTCTTTCGTTTCTGCCGCAGCAAATGTCACAAGAACGTATGTCTACAGCATTCGCGACCTATCCAAGATTTCACACCGCTAACACTCTTCCCTATGTAGTTCAAGATGAAGCGTAACCCTCGCAAGCTCAAGTGGACAAAGGCTTTCCGCAAGGCCGCAGGCAAGGAGATGACTGTCGACTCGACACTGCAGTTCGCCGCCCGCCGCAACGTGCCCGTCCGCTACAACCGAGACCTTATGGGCAAGACCCTCAAGGCTATGGAGCGCGTGTCCGAGATCCGCCAACGCCGCGAGCGCGTCTTCTACAAGAAGCGCATGGCTGGCAAGCGTGAGCGCGAGCTCGCCCTCGCCCGCAAGCTGGTCACCGAGAACGAGCATCTCCTGCCCCGCATGCGCGGCAGCGAGAAGAAGCGCCTGCGCGACCTGGGCATGACCGAGGAGGAGATTGAGGAGCTCGAGCCCGAGCGCGTGTCGTCCAGGGCTTTCGGCGGAGAGAAGAAGAGGGTTGCCATTGCGGTTGAGGCTGACGAGGACGATGACGAGGAGGGTGAGAGCGGCATGTTCGAGGATGAAGACGAGGAGGAGGAGGAGGACGACGATGAAAATGAGGACGCCGAGATGGACGATATCGACATGGATGCCGACTGATTTTGAAAAATTCTGGGAGGGACACATTCAAGAGAAAAAAGTTTTTGCATGTCCAGAGCAGAAGGAAGAGACAGACAACGGGAGAAGGTCTACGAGGCAGGGCGTTACGGGTGTTTTTGATTCGAAGGCATACCACGGCGTTGGGATACTATAGAGAGAAACCATTTTCTTCGTCATGCAGTGCACACCAAGAGTTGGTTCTTTGCGATGTGACTCTTTTGGCGGAATGATCTTGTGTTCCCGAGTATCCCAAAGAAGCCCCAAGTTATCGCTATTGACTTGGCCAAACACCCTCTTTTCCAGAGTTTGAACATCCAGAACGATTGGACGACTATTCTGCTTAATAGAAAAAAAGAATTGACTTGATATCATCTATGCTTAGCTTGACCCTCTGTCTCTGAATTGGATAAAGCGGGGAACTATTGTACTGTAGTAAGCCTCAAGGAAGATTGTGGTCAAGAGATCTTATGACCCCAGACTGAAATAGGCAATTGGAATAAAGTTCCGTGTGATAGGACGACGTAAGCCCGATCTTCAGGGTAGTAGGACCAAGAGGAGGCCCCTTGTAGGAGGATCTCTGGAGTATGTTGAGAGCTGAAAAGAGCAATGTTTTATTGCTTGTCTACGTTGATCAATCACGTCCCTTGGACCGCTGATCTTGTCTTATCAATTCACCCGTCCCGTCCTGCATGTCTTAGGCAGTTTATCAGTGATTCGTAACTCAGCCGCGTTGTCGACACAAGGGTCCGACCTCTTTTTATCCTCTTGATTCTGTAGAGTTTTATCTCTTTCATTCTCCCCGCGTGAAGTTCTTGGTGTTTTGCGAGGTGCAGAGTCAATCGCGGAATCGTTTGAGCGACATACCTCAAGCCCAATACTCTCCCAGTTTTGCGTTATCTTGATAGTGGTTGTATTCGGACTTTCTTACCATGAGTGAGAAGATGACCGCAGAGGCAGCGCCTCTACTGCGGGGGCGAATTCAACGGCCACACAGATCGAACTACTCTACCGTGCTGGGTCTCCTGGCCGCTGTTTGTCTTATTTCATTCTTCCATCACCGGCCTCATCCTGAACCAGCGGTGACTGAGGATCCTACAGAGAAGCCATGGACCTGGGAAGATGTAAGAATGCACTGTTGCATAGTGATAAAGAACCGTCACTAACAAGAACAACAGGTCAAGCCAAGCCGAGAGCTCCATTGGAAACCATGTTATGACAAGTTTGAATGTGCGAGACTTGATGTGAGTACTACTGCTGGCTTGTTAGCCTCATGGCTACTAATAACTTTGTCTAGGTCCCGATGGATTGGCTCGAGCCTTCTGATGATAAACGTGTCGTGCTTGGACTCATTAAATTGCCGGCCAAGTCTAAGAATAACCCTGTGTCACCGCTTTTCGTCAATCCTGGTGTAAGATCTTTGTCTGTCCAATCCATGGACAGAGAAACTGACTTGATGATAGGGCCCTGGTGGATCAGGAGTTGCCTTTGTGAGAAGAGAAGGCCATATCCTTCAAGCAGCTGTGGGCGACAATCATGTAAGTTCATTGAAAACCAAATGTCAAACTTTTATACTCACCAAGCCAGGATGTTATCAGCTTCGACCCGCGTGGAGGTAAGTTCTCTCAATTTCTCACCCAACTCAGATCAAACTAACTTGCTTTAGTTGGCGTCTCTACACCTCGTGTTGAATGTTGGGGATCTACCCAGAAGAGAATCCTCTGGGCTCTCCAAGACACACCCGTTGCCGACGAACGTCCAGGCCTCATATACGATGCCTATGCTCGTGCATCAGCCTACTCGGGCACATGTGAAGCAGCAATGGAGGACATGGGCATTATGCAGTTCCTTGGAAGTGCGTCTATCGCTCGGGACATGCTCGAGATTCTTGACAAGACGGGCAACGAGAAGCTCCGCTACTGGGGCTTTAGCTACGGCACTATTCTTGGTGGCGTGTTTGCTGGGCTTTATCCTGAACGAGTGGAGAGATTGGTTAGCGATGGTAAGTTCTCATATATGAACCACTCCTCTGACACCCATGGCTGACTTTGCCTTAGGAAATGTCGACTATTACGACTGGTTCAACTTGGACCATACCAACTTTGTCTCTGACACAGATAAAATCTTTGACGCCTTTGATACAGCCTGTCATAAAGTTGGCCCTCTCAAGTGCGCCTTCTACGCCGACTCCCCCAAAGCCATAGAGAAGCGCCGAAGCGATCTCCTCACCCAGCTCAAAATATCACCAGTTCTACTTCCGCGATTGAACCAAGAATCAGGTCCCAAGCTGCCCTTACTCGTCACATACTCCCACCTCCAACGCCTCATCCAAACCTCTATCTACAGCCCGATCAAGAGGTTCCCCCAGCTAGCCAGCGTTTTCGCCGCCTTGGAGAAAGGCGACGGCGCACCCTACCTCGAGATGGTCCTTGAGGGTATAAACAAGGCTCTCGATGGGAACATGTGTGAACTAGGTGATACACCTAGTACGATGCCTGTTGAGACGCCTATGGAATTGGATGCCTTCCCTGCGATTATGTGCGCGGACTCAAAGGCTGCGACTGAGACTCCTCAAGAAATTGCAGAGTACTTTGACAGAATTACAAACAAGAGTCGTTGGGCTGGAGCAGCTAATGCTAACTTCCGAGTGTCATGCGTGGGAAGAAAGATGAGACCAAAGTGGAAGTTCACAGATGGTTAGTAACTGTGCACTCAACGGCCACGACTATACTGACACCTTGTACAGCGGATTTCAGGGGCGATACTGCGCATCCTATCCTCTATATTGGCAACATGGCCGATAACGTCACGCCTCTACAAAGCTCCTTTAACAACTCGGCCAAGTTCCCAACTTCTGTTGTCCTGAAGCAGAACTCTTACGGCGTAAGTCCATCTTCAGCCTGACGTTTGTCACATATACTAACTTCCCCAATATAGCACTGCTCTGCCGCAGCACCCTCATCGTGCTCTATTCGATATATCAGAGAGTATTTCCAGAACGGCACGCTCCCAGCTCCTGGCACTGAGTGTGACTCGGACTACGATCTCTTTGAGATGCCCAAGTTGGGAGAGGAGGTGACAGGCTTAGATGAGCTTAGTTCCGTTGCGCTCATGTTGGCGAGGGAGGTAGAGATCCCCAGGGCTTTTTGAGAAACGTAGGATTTGGACTTTCATTGGAATGAGAAGAAGAGCAAGGATTTAGTATAGCGAATAGGTTACTTACAAGAACATGCGGAACGACTTGAGGATATGAGATACAAATGAAGAATCTTGACTACTTATAATCTAAAAGAAAAGGACCTAAAACATTCTACCGTATGAAAACCCATTAATCACTATGCTTATCAAGTCCATGTCCGTGGTGCACCCTCTCAGGCATCTTCAGCCCTTGATCAACCGAATCCTTCACCCTCTTCTGCAATTCCTCCTCCCTGCTTCTCTCCTCTTCACGCATCCTCTCCTCCTCCTCGAAAGAAACAGCATGCTTCCAGTTCCCCGCTCCTCCACGACCGCCCAGACCTCCCCGGACGGCCTGGTTCTTCTTGAGGCTCGCGCTCACAGCTGCAGCTGTCTTCCGGGCCATTTCGTCCTGCTCCTGCGCATCTGGCAGATCCTCCGGGTTGACGTAGTTGCCAGAGCCGCCGCGCCCAGCTCTCGCGGGGACGTTGGCTGTTAGGCGATCTGGGGGAGGAACCTCGTCGGTGGCTAGGTTCTGGGCTTCGAGATCCTGGTTATACGCGTGAGGATGCTGGAGGGTGGGAGAACTACTAGGTAGTCAGGTAGTTTGGTATTTGGCTTACTTTAGGAGCATCGTCGGCCTTGCTCTGATGGTAATTGCCCGCTCCTCCTCTACCAGTCTTACGATATACGTCCATATCAGGAGCCATTGTTGTGATGATGTTGTTGTTATGAGGTTGAAACACTATGTGTGGATCTGATTTGCAGATGCTACCTATTGAAGCAACAAACCGGGCTGTGTTGTTGCAGTAACAAGCTAAGCTCCTAAAAGAAAAAAGAGATTGAGAAAACAAAAAAGTATTTCCCTCGCGCTCATTCAAGTCTCACAAATTATTAAACCAGTTTGTTTTATACGCTACTGCATTTGAGAAACGTGGGGGAGTTTTCGCCTCTGTCCGACGACGTCAAAGTTTCAGTATATATGCCTCCATCTCAGCTGCAGATACGTACATATTCGACCACTGCTATCTCAACATCATTTTCCGTGTGTCAACGGATTTGGACATGGGAAAGCTCCAGCGCCCGCCGGGCGGAAATCGAAACTAAAGTTGATTTAATCCGGGGTACATGAACTAGGGTGTAGATCGCCTTTTTTTGCTGGGCCGCCATGGCAATCAACTGGCCTTTGTGCGACTTGTTTTCGCTCTCACATGTAAACTAAAAGGGAATAATTTTGACTGAGATCTGATTATTATCTGGTTTCAGGATAATGTATTTGTGCCGACTTGAACTGTATCTGGATAAGCCTGGTTCCCTATTGTGGCTTGGTAGGCACAATTGATATCATCCATAATCGACATCGTTTGTTTAAGATACGAGGAATGAAGGCTTGCAAGGCCACAAAAGCACAGGCTTGACTTTTACTAGCGCTCTACTTATTCGAAGCAAGAACTCTTCCAATAGAATATATTGCTTGCATAAGGTAGGGCTTCTTTCCCGTCTTCCAGATTCTCTATCACGATAAGGGCTTCAACATGTTGTCATTGCGTGCTCCGACATCGGCAGCGATTGACCTTCACCGTCTATGACTACCTGCATTTGCGTGACTCTGAAGCTCAATGACCTTATCAAGGTGTGAATGATCTTCAAACCCATGTACTGAATTGTAAATACTGAGCCTGGCTGATCTTATCCCATGTACTCGTAGCACGTCATATCCGTTTCTGTTTGCTCTGCTCAGCTCTGCGCAGCACGCTCTAGTGAATCCAGGCCACAGCCTCAAAGCCAAATCCAAATCCAAATCCAAATCCAATTTACAGCTGACAATTGTCAAGCCACACAGTCTAGACGAGTTCATCACGTTTCTGGAATCAAAAAAATGGATCAGGAACCAAAAAGTTAAGGAATTCGGGTACCCGCCGTAGGGCTCGTCGTCGCCGCGGCAGGGTCCCCTCCAATACGCCCAACATTCCTTGGTTCCCCCCGATAAGCATTGCTGATCTGATCTCGGGAGCTGGCAGACCAAACCACGGCATTGGGAGAGTATCGATCATCTTCTCTGTCTGCGGCAATTGGTGGTCGATATCATAACAATGAAACCCTTGCCGTGTCCCAAGATGCTTGGGCACATTGTGAGGAGAATGCCAGACACAATAATATGACACTACGTGGACTGGGAGCTTCCCTTCCATGTCATGCAGGAACAACTCAGGAACATACTGAGCAGTGGGTGAGGATAATACCCTTTTGATGACGTTGCCTCTCCATTATTCATTCTTGTACTGTAACATCGCAAGTCACAGCATTGAGGCATCCTTCAAACGCTCCATGTCACTGTATCCATTTAATTGAGGCATGAATTTCCCCCTTCTTATCAGGATAGAGGCATCCACATGGTCTCGCTGGAATCCCCTCCAGGCTCCACGGCGGGATGAAAGGCACGCCCCTGTGCGTATTGTGCTTATAGTATGTGCCAAGTGCTGCTGTGCCACAGTCCTCAACCATCCATATCAGCAGCCCGCCAGCGAGGACGGGCGTCGTGATAGAGGGGTAATTCAGTGCAGTTAAGGCGCGGGGAAGCCTCGGCCACAGGATATCACAGACGCAAATGGTATTTCACGGCGACTCACGGACACGGAGCCGGACTGGACCGTCGCCAACAGTCAGCGGCATCATAAAGTAAATGCCGGTGATGCAGGTTGAACCGCGGTGCGGTAGGTGCTGTACAAATCGTCTGTACTGTCATGGATTTTGTCTTGAGGTCCTCCAGAATGGATTCAAAGGTCCGAATAGTGGGCATTTCATGGTCCTTTGTCCCGCCCATCAGGATCACTTACCATCGATGCTTAAATCGCCTACAACACACCGAATTTATTGTTGACTGTTGCCTGAATAACTTCAGGGTCGTCACCGACCATCCTAAGGGCATCGAGCCCTTTTGGATTAGTGTTAGGTCTTCTGCCCCCCAAGGGATGTGAGGTTATTGCGTTATTGCTAGGTTGGCCAAAATGCGTGTTTCTGAGCATCAGAATCCACCCGGGCCCCAGCTGTCACGAACCCGCCTAAGCCTCCTGGGTCCCAAGTTCCCAACCATACTCCATGAGGGAAAAAAGTGTGTGTATCGGGCAGCGGATCTTTCTTTCTGAAGCGGCTGTTTTTCTTAGGTGCTTATGCGTTTATCAGCGATCACCGCACCCCGGATCGTCATCCACTGCAGGCGCTGATGCGAGAAATCCCCATGTTGCAGAAGGCAGACAGGGTAAGCCGGTGAGGGAGGGGAGAGGGCTCAGGCTATTGTTGCGCTATGGTGCACTGGACTGCCACTGTAGAGTCGTAAAATGCATCGTGGGCACCCTCGTGCCAATGTCTCAGTTGATAACCGGCATACTCGCACGGCAGTGAGCGAGTTTTTGTTCAATCGTTACCGGCCAAGACAGGATCGAGATTGGCAGAATGTGGAGGAATGTGTGCTGAGTCTGATTGGCTTTGTCAGGTAAGCTCAAAGATCCCCAACTGGGCTTGTCCTAGGAATTCCACTCTGATGGAGTCTTTAATTTATCTTTATCAGGTGTCCCGAGTGGGCTCCAAGCACCGGCTACCTAAGATTGAACTTGTTCGACCGTTGGAAAGCTGTTCATTTTAATGTCAGGACTACATCATTGAATATGAAATTTCCAAAAAGTCAAGGTGCAATAGATGCGGAAGGGGGAAAAAGTAATTAATTACACATCCAGGCTGACAGGGCACGATACATGCTCTTGACTGGGGTTCCATTGTCTTTCCAAACGATGACGTCGTTTCCATCACAAACTTGAATGTTGTCCCCAGTTCTCAAAACCAATTCGATCGATGTCTTTGTGTGTAGAAAAGATTTATGCAAAACACAAACATTCCAAGTGATCCCCAAAGCATTAGCTCCCTGTCCCGAAACTCAATCATTGGAAAAAATTGGCATTGGATGACATGGCGCTATTGGCTTTAATTGCCGATGTACACTGGGATTCAAATTGGGGATCGTCGCTCCAGATGGAACTTCTCCATAGGATAGTCAGGAACGTGTGATGGAAATCCCGAGTACCAAAAATGGCCTCTGCCTTGTTTTTGTTTAGTCGAGTATGGTAAGAATAAATATGCCGTCGTTACGGGGGTACCATCTCAACAACAAGAAGCTTACATTGTTGTCCTGCCTTGTACAGAACATAAAGACACTCAACCAAAGATCTCGATATGGAGCCTAGTGGCAACTTTGACGTTGCAGCAGCACAGCAGGAACAGGCCACCTAGCCCACTGTCAAGGTTGTCAGTGTCCAGACTTTCCCACGATACCTCTCCAATGCTCTCGGGAGTGCGTGTGATCAGCCAAAGGAAAGGCACAACGGAGGTCAGGCGAACGAGCGTATGACGGGACGGGACAGCTTGCCCGATCGGCTTAGCAATTTGAGGGGTAACACTACACTAATCCTGGCTGGATATCATCTCAAAGTGCTGGAGCAGGAGCTGGCAGCTGGGACTATGTAAGTGCTACATAAAAGATATGGACGCGTTTCAACAGACCCACGAGTGGCTGGCTATTCAACTGCCCCATCTATCACTTCGACGGGACTGTTTGTTACGTTGTTCAACTTGCACTCGCACCCGCCTCCTTACGTGAGAGTCTGGTTAATCTGGTTTCTATTACTATATATCCAGGCGCAGAGACCAATAGAGAAGAAGCACAGTGCATTGCGTGTTATTCCACGAAAGCCATATTACTCCTGGACAGAGTTGACAAACTCAGGTTCCCTTTCAGAGCATTTCGCCCAACTTCCAATAGCGATGTCTGGAATCGCCGCGAAAACGCCAAACAACCCGCTTTTAGTCGTGCTCTAGACTTTAAGATTGCGGTGGCAGATAAATTCAGGGCCTCTCCCCTTTGCTATTTCTGAACAAGCCCCAAGTCCCAAGCCTAAGACCAGCTTCCAATTCCAATTCCAAGTGCAGAGCGCCAAATGATGGATGGATGGTGGTGGGCTAGCTGACGGCCAGACGCCCACGATGGAAGTTTGGTACAGGACAACCCTCAAAGGCGGGGGTGAATGCCCCTAAACCGATTGGGGTGTTTCTTAATCGCACACCCCATGCCTTTTCGGGGAAATGAAATTCATTGTTAAAGATGGAGCTGGCATCGCCTACTTTGAGATCCGAGAATGTTCTCTCGGGCAAGTAATTAGTTATTATAAAGTAACAAGTTTCTACGCGATCAATGCAATGAGTGTGAGGGTTACATGGAATTTGGGGACCGAGATTGAACGTTTACATGGTTGAACCATCATCAATCGGAACTCATACATGCCAAAAAAAAAAAAAAAAAGTTGGCCAAAGAAGGGGTCTTTTCATTATTCTCCGTTGGAACGCCCAAGATCAGCCATTGCCGAATAAAACCTCCTTTATCCTTCTCTGTCCGACATATTAAAATTGTCCGGGGCCGCACTATTAAAACATCAGGCCAATGAGTCAGGCCAGTGACCACTTGAACGAGGAAACAGCGTTATCAGATCAGACCAGGGATCCGTTCACCTGGCCTGGTACGGAGTAGGCATTAACTTATTAAGGTTACGCGGTCAGGGCAGGGCTACGATAGGAGGGCAAGGGTTAATTAGGTCTGAACTCTGAAGCATGGGGGTGTCACCACGTGTAAGAGGCTGAGGATTCATGTTTGTGGCCAGGATGGAATGCAAGAAGCTGAATTGATAGATTGTAGTTCTCATTGCTCTCAGTATATTGATTGATTCTGTTTAACGACTGGGGATAAATCGCTGCTTTGCCGCTCAATTAATTTCTTGTTCCTGTAGACGTTAGAACGCTGATGTAAGCCCTGCACTTAGCGGCTACGCGCTTAAACACAAATCCACATCACGTATAATTCAACTGCATAATTAAACTTCGAGCATAACCCTCATACGAGCCACCAAGAGAGTTTGTACGCGTGGAGGACACTTCACTGAAACCTGTTTTCTAAAAACAAAGTCCACTCCCCAGGGCTCGAAACAAACCCATCGCCCCTTGGTCTGACATCCTATTAGACGCGTCTCAAGCTGGTTCAGCTAGCGAGAAACACGAGAGTCTCGTCACGATTTGAAATTCCTGGATTGATACGTCTTTTCGTGTCGACTTATCGTTGTCGCGTCAATAAACTTAGGTGATATCTGCTTACTTCGAACCTCTCGAGAACAATGACAACAAGCAAGATATTGTGCCATATCCCAAAGCCGCCAGGCAACGCAAGATATTTTTCAAAATGATGAACAGAAACGTATCCAAGATACATGGCACGGCTGTATTCTAACCAGAATATGAAAGCAATGCCATGCGCTGGTCCATAAAGATTCTCGGTTACGACCCCAAACAATCTCGCTACAAAATTCCCCGATGCAAGATGGAGCGGCCACTTGATCGAGAACCAAGAACAGCACTGGGAATGTGAGACAGTTCGCTATCGCCGCCTGGCATATTCTCGTCGCTCGATGTGCATCGAACTATTGTTTTCGATGATGATAAAGGCTCACGCATCATCGACCACCATCGAACAGCCTCTTTGAGATGACCGTACCTCTTCGCCCATTTGCACTGTACAGCGTAGATACTGGAACTCCCCCTCTTTCCAGGCCTGGCTAGTAGGTTACCATCTACCAGCATACCACCGACCACCACGCAATCCCCCGAATTCGTCTCCTCACTCGCCCAGCCCATTTCATAAGCACCCCCCGCCCAGTGCGAATGTTTAGAGCTGGATTAGGCCTGGGGCTCTAGCGGACTTCGGATGGCCTCGCCAAGCCTAGGCCACGGGGCCACTGTCCACCCTACCCGCCCTCGGAAGTTGGGGAAATGGAGGAGAGCAGCCAAAGTGTACGAGACTTAATGACAGTACTAACTTTGACTATATGCTGCATGTACGACGATGAGGACATGGACGCGTCGGGTGACGAATCAGCCCAGAATCAAGCATAACGAAGACGATTGACTGCTGATAGTCCCCAACAGGAAAACGAATGACAAGAAGCCGAGCAGATGCATTTCACTTGCTGATACGATACAAATCGTTGGGACTCACAGTTCTTCCATCCTTCCGTCGGCAACGTTTGTCCAGACGGAATCTGACTTTACAAGTGCAGATACTCCAGGTACAATGTTCAAAACGGTTAGTTTCATCCCCTGGCTACAGCGTTGTGCAGCGGACAGGAGGACCCTGGCACGTCTGCACTTCTTTTTATGATGGTGCACAAAGGGAACCATCACCTTTTTATACCTTATCCAGCAAGGACTTGGTGCCAGCCTGTGAGGGGATCCGATCACCAGCACAAAGCACAACGCCTCATGCACGGAGGGGAATGAGGGGATACGCACCTCGGATTTCCGTCCGTATGTCCTTTCAGCTCATCTCTGTTGCTTGCTGGCATAACGGCTATCAGCGAAATGTCCTCCTAACTGCTGCAATGTTTTGATTACTAGCACAGACAGCTAGGCACTATCATTTCGCATCCCCTTTCTCAGGATATCGTATCTGTCCAGGTTGACAACAAGGGGAACGGATAGATAGATAGCTGCTCAGCCCCCGTCCACCAACGATTGAGTGTCTCTTTCTGGCCGGGTTCTTAATAGGGTGCATGGCACCTCTACTGTCGACACGCCCCCCCGCCTGACCTGGCCGTCTTCCCTGTTGTAACTCGACAAGGGGGTCTCCCAGCCAATGAACTGTTTCCATCGTCCCCACCTGCTGCCATTCAGTGGCTGCTCCTGGGGGCCTGGGAGAGCCAACCCAAGGCCAGTGAGGACGGCTCCTGGTAGAAGGCGTTGGAACCAATTCCAAGGCACAAGGTCATGTTCAGTGGCTCAAATGTTACTAGTGAATAAGTGACTGTGGCATAGCTAACCGGGTGCCTATTCTCATCCCTTTCAGTGTATCACCACCCCTCCCACACACACCCTGGGTTGGGTGCTCTTCCCAAAATATTATTTCTCGTCTGGGGCTCTTGCCATGAATTATCTCTCCTCTCACCACCTGTCTTCCTTCTAACAAACACTCGTCTATCAGTTCCAAGTCCAACAGCAACCAACAACACCAATCTCAACGCATAGTTCGTGATCGTCTCGACAGTCGTCGGTCGAATCCTGAACATATCCCAAGTCGCCGGCAATGGCCTCATCCAAAGTACGCTGCCCTCACCCTCGGAGGGACCCGATCCGAGCCCTACCATGATCTTTCCACGACTTGCCAGATGGCATAACAACCTACCAAGGCCCAGATTTGCTGATCTCCTTCGTCCTTTCAGGAAATGCAGCAGTCCTCGAGGCCATTGATTCAGAACCGTTCTCCGATGTCGTCCACATCGTCGGCCCTGCCTGGCCGTCAATCCCACGCTCGGACGAGCTCGCACTCGCTGCTCACAGGTGCTCTCAACGCCAACCACCGAGTCACTCGACGCAAGTCGGTTACCAACCCGAATACCAATGTTGCCGCGATCGCCGCTGCTCTACGGGAAAGTGAGCTTTCCGGCGCCTTGCCCATTAACAACGGTGTCCGCCGGATGTCCAAGAGCGCCGCTGCTCGGGCTGCCATCGCCGGCAGCCTTCCCTCTCCGCCCGCCAGCCTCCCAAACCACAAGTCGATACCCGAAACGAAGCAAGAACTCGATGGTAGCGCCATCGAAGATGACATGAACGATGGGTCGGCTGATGAAGGAACCACCAAGTTCCAGAAGGCCCGCCAACGCCGTGCAAGCGACGGTCAGACTCTCAAAGAGAGCAAGAAGAGCAACAGGGTTGAGGTTCGCTGTGACAAGTGCGGTAAAGGCTACAAGCATAGCAGTTGTTTGACTAAGCACTTGTTGGTTCCCCTCCTCCCAATGACTTGCCCCAGCACAGCCAGCTTTGTCTTCAGACGAGGGCTGTTTTTGGTGTGTAACGTTTCGTATTCATGAACAATGTCACTGACTGTGTATAGGTGGGAACACACACCTGAGTGGGCTTTGACCTCCAAGCTGCTCATTTCGAAGCATCAACAAGTCCAGCTACTTGAAGCCGCTTCTGTTCTTGTAACCATGAACGGTATGGAGAGCAATGGTGATACCCCCCCTGAGTCTACCAAGGACTTCCAGAGTGAAGCAGGGTCATCTTCACCTGCTGCGTCCGGATACTCCGATCCCGTGGAACGACAGAGCTCTACCGACACTACCCCACCTCCAGTTGCCGAAGGGGTCAATGTCAACGGCACATCGTACCGAAACAAGCGGTCCAGCAGCAACGTCGGGTATGCGAGAAGTTTCCAGTCAGCCTCGGTTGCGTCTTATGGAGCTGGCAGTGTGCCGTACAGCTCAGGCTTCGGTCACTACCGTCAGCCAAGCAACGAGCATCGTCCAGGTTCGTCTGGACGAAATGCAACAGGCGAAGACGACCGGGATCTTGCTGCTGCTGTCGAGCTGCTCAGCTGCAGCTTTGGTAGTAACAATGGATCCCGTACCGCCACGATTCCTGAAGATGCGCCCCCTGTTCCTCCGGTGCCGGCGCAGTACCTGGGTCAAGCAACGTCGCTGTCAACGGCGAGCTTTATCAACAGCTTTCCACGTCGTCAGCCCGAGAGCTTCACTCGAGGCGAGATGAGACGTCCTAGCGAAGACGTCAGGATGGATGGCAGTGGCGATTCGGTCATGGATGATGATGATTTCGAGGTTCGTTCGCGCGGTCGCAGTGAAGATGAAGATGATGGCGTTTTCGGTCGCATGGAGGAATGATTTTGGAATTATCATTAATGGGTTAACGAATGGGACGGAGTATATCTCTTGGGTCGGGCATGTTGGCTCTGGAGTTGGATTATCTCGAATGACGTCGATGGACGGACAGGCGCGTTGTCTTTTTTCTTCTTCATTTTCTGTATCACATACATAGCGTGTCTCCGCCGCCGATATACCTTAGCACCAATGAGTGGAGGGCCCGTCTGGTGAGAAGCTGGATGAGATTGCATCGCCACGAGGTTAAAGTGAGGAGTCGGACAGGCGTCGAGTTGGACGCCCAAATAAATACCTACCAAATGGAAATCAAACATTGAATCAACATTGAAGCAACATGATGTGATTGATGGATCGATGATTGATAAGACCAAGAGGAAGAAAAGAAGTACTGCGATGAGACATCACTACACAGTTCAAATAAGATGATCACAATTAAGCAGACGGGTTAAGAAGCAGCCAGCCTCGTCTACTGACGGAGGGAAAATGAGCACAAGAGGACAGCGATAGATCAAGGTCCATCCTCTTGAGGTCACACTTGTTAATTGATCGTGCCTGGCTTGATTGTGTTTGTATAACAGAAAAAGAAAAAGAAAAAGGAACAAAAGTCCAGAGTCTCAAGAGAAAGAAAATTCATCTCTCGTCGGCTGTAGCAAAAAGGAACACTAACCCAGTTCAGTAGGTTAGAGGCCTGCAGTGGAGAAGAAAAGACTGCCGTTGGAGTTTTCCCGTTGTTGTCCTAGCGACGTACGTCACTGATCTCGAGCTCTGAGTTACGAGTTCCCCACTGTCGCTCGTTCAGTTGGCAGCCATCCACCTTAACCCTACCTCATCCATCGCAATAACACAACCTTTAATATCTGACCCTCAACGCCAGTCTGTCTCTTTTTGTCGCGACGATTCTGGCATACCTCAATCTCAACCTGTCCAAGACCAGTGGCAGTGGCGTGTAAATCAAAATCTTAAGACAGTCATTGTCTCAACTCCAACAAATCCAAACATGGCAACGCGACGAGCCACGGCCAGCGACGAGACAGCGTTGGCGACGACCTCCTCATCGCCAAAGGAGGTGCAGCAACCTCCGCGTACCTTTCGCGAAATGATCCCTCAGCAAGCGCAGTTTCCTCTTGCCGTTGCGACTAGCTTCGCGATGGCTTCTCTGGGATACAGCCTCTTGGGCGAGCTTACTGGCGGCGAGTTGGCTGCTCTTAGTCGAAGCCAGGACACCTGGGCAGAGGTTCTTCTTCTGGCAGGCTGGAGAGTGTGAGTAGCCATAAGCTATGCGCGATTGAAAACGTACTGATGAATGCGACTAGGATCGAACTCACTCTGGGATGGTACGGCAAGCTGGACAGCTTGGATGTTGCGATGCTGGATATTCTTTCTCACGGACCTCACGTTAGTCAAACCCTACTCTTCTAAAGCGCCGGATCGTCCAAAAACTAACTTGCGGAAAGTTCTATCTTCTCTCAACTTTCTACGGACTTAACTGGACCACAGCAGCTTCGGCACTGGCCATTGACGTTATCTCGGTCGCTGTGCCCTTTTACATGCTTCGCCCGCTCTCTACCATCCATACGCCCTCGGCTGCCGCAGCTGCGGGCCTGCCTAACCGCGAGCTTCTCGACCTTCCACTCCAGACATACACGACGGCTCTGTCAACAAGCATCTACACTGTTGTGCTCGTCCTGTCGCTGCGCTTTGTTCTACCTCGTATCCTGGTGGTCAACTACTCGGGAGTTTCCACTCTTGACCCGGCTTACAATGCCTCGTACGCTGCCATTCTCCCCGTGACGACCCTGTTCGGCATCGCCGCTAGCACTTTCATCTTTGCGCCTTTCGCAACGACGGCACGTGCTAAGGAGGACGACAAGATCAATCAGTTTGACCCTGTGGCTGCATCTCTAGGAGAGACCGTCTGGTGGAACGTGTGGGGTTACACTGTCAAGACCAAGGTGGTTATTCGTCGAACGGCCGTTGTTGCCTTCGTAGCTGCGGTCAACACGTTCCTCGCCTCCTACAAGACCATGTATCGTGTTGATGCCATTGGAGCTGCTGCGTATGCAGGCGTTTGGGCATTTGCCGCCATCTGCAGCGGTATTGGTCTGGGCTTTGTTGGCGGAGATTAAAGCCCTGGACATGTCAATTCCAGAAGACTGTGATCAGCCTTACTGGGGGAGACTGGACCTGGGTCGGTTGGGGGCCAAAAATTAGGGTGTTGATGGCATCCTTGTTTTGAAATGGGTAGATGGATGGATGAATACCCTAGTTTTCATTTAACAATCGGAGTCGGAAGGATTCAGGGCGTGGTTACTTGATGATAGAGCTGAAGCCATTATCAAGTAACCATGATTTTTGTTTATATTGTTTTCTATGTCTTGATAGCTTAGGTCTGTTGTGCTGATATTGTATGAATACCATAATCAAGAGTTCGCTATGGCCCGAAATCTATGAAAACGCAATGACATAGACACAACACAATCCCTGAGTCATCGTTGTCGGAGATGTTGTGAAACATTGGATAGATGGGTAGATGCCTTGACTGCTTATTAGGCAGCGATGGAGCATTCTGCGCAACGGGCTTGGCGTCTTCTAGAAGAAACAAGGATGGTGTGCGCTTGCAGACGGGGAAGAGCATCAAGAGACAAAGTGGCTTATCTCTCATAGGGCTGATGGTAACCATCCGTAGATGGGCGCTGCAACCATTCGCAAACTGGGGGACTAGACTAGGAACTAGGGACTGTACAGCCTCGGGCGATTCTTAACGGAAGCAAGGTTTCGACGTTAAATCAAAGAAATCCATGTCCTGCTGAGCATACAACGCCCATACGATACGCCCGGAATTTAAGGCAGCAGAATTAGATGCATACTGATCGGCAATTCGGTATACCCAAGCGGACAGGCATTCAAGGCAAACAAAACAAGTCCTGGGCTTACAACCCCTGCCTGGGCCCTGCTATTCCCCAACTTCTGGATACATATGACGCATAGGGCATGTGCATGCAAAACACACAAATACACCCAGCCCTGTTCAATGTCTAGAGCGTGAAATGGTGGTGTTCGTGGGACAAATGAGGCGTTTGGTGGTCCTGGGCTTGGATAGGACTATTTACTAACACATCCCTGCTATTGGATATGCTTGTATGCCTCTAGGCTGTGACTACTCCACATCTAAAGAGTGCCTTGTGAGTGTCTAATACAGAGCATTCCTAAGAGAACTGTTTAGGTGGCAAGTCATTGAATATGTTTTTGAGGAAAGTTTTCTTTGTGAATAGAGTTGTTTTACGAAGGAATCAAAACTATCGTAGAAGAGTCCTAATCTTTAGCTCTGGGGTGATTAGGACTCTGACTTACACCGAGTGATCACATCGAAGTATGAATCATATACTACTGCAAGTCCTTTCATGCTATGTCTCTAGACCTACAATTACCCATCAGCTAGTCCAATAGGCCTCTTTCCAAGTGCCCAAGCCAGTACCAGGCGTCACGCCCTCTCGATGCAGTGCCCGGCATAGCGGTCTCCATCAACGGGGTCTCGTGCCTAGCCTGAGTAATAAGGGTCCATCTCGTTCAGGACAATAAGCCTTATGGCTGCGGCTTAGAGCAAGGGTGTTTTGTTTCGTATGGAACGAGAGCCTCTCGGGACTCCAGTATGCCTACCTACATGCAGTTTCAACCTCTGCGCAGATGGGTTGAAAATCTCAGGTATAAGAGAAGGACCTTGTTCCTGAGGAAAATATTTCACAATTCCATCTTCATTACAATCTTTGGTCTACCAGCTTGAGCACTACTACCTGACCTATCACTTGAAACGACAATTGCAGTCTTATACAAGAACATCTTGAACCATCGAAGCAAACTCCAAAGTCTTAAACATGTCGAGCTACTACAACACTACCACTTACGCCAACCCTCCGGCCTACAAGAGATCCAGGAGCGTCAAGAGCGACCATGAGGTCAACCTCAACGGACCTATTGAGGTTGTGGGATCTGTCAAGTCTGGAAGCAGCATCAACTTGAACGGCGATGTTATCGTCCGAGAAAAGGTTGATGCTTATGGAGCCCTTGGCTTGAACGGAAGCATCAGATGCGAGTAAGTATACTGCCTCTACACTCAAACCTAAGCTCAAGCTAACATTAAAAAGTGGCAGGGTCAAAGCCTACGGAAACATCTTGGTGAGCGGATACACAGTTGCCAACGACAAGATGAAGGGCTGCGGCAAGCTCAAAGTCTTGGGAACGCTGGAAGCAACTGAACTTGAGATTTACGGAAACGTGAGCATCACAGGATACTTGTAGGTCAACTTGTAGTTAAGAATTGTGATGGAGTGCTAACCAATTGCAGGAAATGCAGACGCCTTGTCGTCTACGGAACCTTGACGCTGATCGGAAGCGAGTCTACCTACTATGCAGAAGAGTCAGAGCAAATCGGTGGAGCTGTCATGATGAGAGAAGCAGAGCCTGACTGGGACTGCTAGAAGGGTGATTTGTGGTTGGGGTGTATTTGTGCATTAGATTTCTTATGTTGAAGGCTATGCGGCTATTATTGGTATGTTATTTGCATTATGAGATTAGAACTTGTTGCATTGGAGATTTGGATATGGATATAGACTGAGAGACTTTTCTTTTTGGCGTTTGGAGTATTACATTAGATACAGTTATGTTAGACAACGCACTCATGAGATGGAAGTTTTAACAAGAGATATCAAATCAGATTAACAATTTTTGAGGGAAACATAAATTGCCATTGAGTCACTTCATACCATGCATTCATATCAGATGACGATATTGCCCAAGGTTAGTCGTATTCTTGATTACATTTATTGATCTTGATGTTATAATTGACCCAGATTGACTGAACATTAGCCCTTTAACTGGGACCAGCGTCCGATAATTCAACGGTACTCTGCATAAGATATCCTACTTCATTTCTCGGAGTGTTCAGTATAGAAAATAGCGAATTTCAAGCCAATTCCATATTCTCTAGGCCAAGGCATATTTCAACATCTCTGCGCTAAGTTTTACCAAGTCGCGATGTGGTTTGGGGGTGATAGTTCCCATCATGAGCCATCATGACTCCTTTGGCAAGGCACGGTGGGGGCCACAAGAACGCCTTGCACCCCGAACAAAGACGGAAAGCACTAAATACAGTTTCTCGTGGCATGCGCAGATAAGCTTAACTCGCAAATGCGCAGAAGCATATCAAGCGCGTGAAATCCCATCGTCGTTGCAGCCTAGCCAGGCACTGCAGGCAGTTACTTCTTCCATGACTCAGCGGGGCATCACATGATCAATCAACCCGCGCCCCATGGGGCCCATCTTTCCTGGCGCTAAGGCATTTCAGGCAAGCGCATTCTGAACTCGATTGACGTATCCCGCAGACAAGCTCCTGTCGCGTTAAGCTCTCGACGCGCAACCCACATCATCAAATGCTATCACCAAACTACGCATTAAATCCTGCTAATACACGACCGATTTTTATTATTCGCTGAAAGAGTCAAAGGCTCATGGCGCTACGATGGCCGCTGTAGCAGACCCCGATGGCGACACGAATATGGAGCCTATCTCACCCAAGAACCAGACAACATTCAGGGCACCCACCCTTGAGCGCATCGACAGTCTCGCATCCATGGAGTCGCGCGTGGACCCGGATGCGCAAACCACTGTGACAGACTTTCTCGATTTCACCGATTACCTACCTTCCGATATTGTGCGATCCCTCACCCTTATCGGCAAACTCGACGAAACGTATGCCAAGGCATCCCACAAAGTTCACGACCTGACTACAGTATGGGGTCGACTACCAACACTTGCTCAGGAGGAACGTCCGGCCCCAGTGCAGCTTCGCGCGGATATCTCTGAGCAACTCGAGCAGGCTGTTAATTCTCGTGCTTTCGCACATGCCGAAGCTATTAGAATGTCAGACAACATCAACCGGCATTACAACAAGGCCAAGGTTTTGCTATCGAAACTGCAGAAGATGCGGGACAACTATCCAACAGAGGAACCTAAAAGTCCAGTTCAGTCAAAATCGCCACAGCTAGCTAGAAGCAAGGCAGCCGCCAAGGCTGGAGGTGACGGTGTGCAGAAGCCCCGACGTCCACAGGTCCCCATGATCATTGTGCCCGGTGAGGTGCTAGCACCATACGATATTGATTATGATACATATACCGAGGAAAGTGATGTGAGCTCCGACGACGACTCGGATATACCTGCACCCAACCGAAGAACTCCGGCACCGGGACCTCGGATCAAGCTTGTTTCCAACAAACCACCCAAGACACCGAATCGCCATTCTCGACCAGTCACATATGCTACGCCAGCTCTCCTCCAAGCTGCAGCAGCCAACAATGCTGCCTTACTCCATCCCCCTCCTGAGGATGCGGTTGTGGGTAGTCCTGACGCCCCATGGCTTCAGCTTACTCAGTATGAGCTGGCAAGATTACGAAAGCGCATGAAGAAAAATGCAACATGGACACCCAGCGAGACTATGATCGCTCGTGAACTTAAAATTCTTGGTCGTGGCCCGGATGCATATCACGAAGCCAAGAAGCATGCAGAAGATGAGGGTCAGACCTTTGAACCTCCAGTCCCTACACCTGTGGTCAATACCGAATCGGGGGAAAAGCAGCTGCCTGCTGGCGCCCTTGATGCCGAGATCTTGGAAGCTGATGAAGTCCCCACCAGCAATCGGGGCATGAAACTCAACGAGGCCAAAAAGGTCAAGCGTGAAGTCCTTGCGAAGATGGCTGCAGAGGAAGCAGAGGAATCGGCAAGAAAGATGAACGAGGCCGCAAAGTTGTTTCTCGGAAACGGGAACAACAGCAACAACGGGAGTAACGGGACTCCGAAGACACCAACGTCTGAGACGCCCAAAGAAAACTCAAAGGCCAAGGAAGCTCCAAAACCTAAGGACAATCCCAAACCCAAAGAGACTCCCAAACTCACAGAGGTTCCAAAGCCTATAGAGACTCTAAAGCCCGCAGAGACTCCAAAGCCCAAGGAAACTCCAAGGCCTGCCAAAACCCGAGCAGGGTCGCGATCAACAAAGCGAAAAAGGGAACCAGAGTCCGATGAATCCAATAATGTCAACGAAAGTGGCGAGAAGAACGAGAGCCAGCCACAACGACCTCAGATCAAACGCGTGAAGACCGAGACTCCGGTTCCGCCGCCTCAGCAAGTGAGATTGAGTAAGGGTCCAACTCCTGAGACTGCTGCACCCGGTGATCATCCTGTTGTATCGCATGCTGAAACACCAGTTCCTATACCCATTCCTGGCATGGCGACCAGAGGATCCGCAAAGTCTCCAACACCAATCCCAGCTACGACTACCAACACGGGGCCTATCAAACCTCCTCCACATCAAACTCCAGTTCCTCTGCCTAATACTGAATCACGAAAATCAGTGACTCCTGTCCTCCCTCCAGTGAGGGAGGCCACAAAGAGAGAAACCCGCGGTGAGGCAGCAAAGCGGACACAGGCACAACAGCAACAGACAGAAACACCACATCCTCAAGTGATCGAGCCAATACCAGAAAAGTCGGAGGGAAAACATCTTAAGTCTGAGCAGAAATCCTCCCCACTACTACAAACACAATCCATTCAGATTGCCCTTGCCCCTCCACAGTCCCCTCCACCCCCTCCTCCTCAATTTGCCCCTGAGACAGCAAACAAACAGGTCCTTTCTCGCGCGCCTACTCCTCGATTGACTCCTGGCCCCGAAGGCCTCGCCACCCGCCGACCAAGCTCTCGAGGTCAAGCTGCGAGTCAAGAG
>ONZP01000338.1:0-81169 GCA_900312805.1 Fusarium torulosum
CCCCTTAATTTTTTATTTAAATAAACAAAAATATAACAGTATCTATAAAATAGTTTATAGGATATTAGCCTTTAGAACTTAGGTACCTAAATAAACTCTGTTTCTATAATACCATATACTTAGTGTATAAATACTTAATATATCTATCTACCTTTGAAATATAGGCCAAAGTAAGTAATATACCTTTTCCTCTGCTTTTATTTCTTGTCTTAATAAAACTGCTTATATTTATTCATTCACTTTCCTATATCACTTTACACATCAGATCAGATCGCTTAGGATTAGTTCAGTATACGTATAACTCAAGTTTACTTTACTAGGTTTATTAACAGGACACTAAGTAGCTAAATCTTGGATAAGAAGAGAAAATTAAGTAAGTCTCTAAACCAATAGACGGACTGGAAACACCCCCGCTTTATAATAGTGCCATCGGATTTCTTCCGGGATAAGCACTATAAATCCATGGAAACTGCGCATAGCATATAATATTAACTCACACACAAATCTGCTCAGTCTAGGTTTCACCAACCCTGTGATATCCTTACAAGTGCCGAAACAGATCATGAACTTCTATCCACCGCCTCCTACGATTACAGCGGAGGTATGGCTTCGCATCCCCGATGACAAGCGATGCATTGGCCAGGACTCAGAGTGGCGCGGGGGCTTTGCGGGCTCGTTTAAGCACATATTTCTTGAGGGGCCTGTCTTTGACAGCGTTGGAAACCTCTATGTCGTGGATATTCCATATGGCCGCATTCTAAAGATTGATAAGCACAAGGATGTCTCGGTTGCTTGTACTTGGGATGGTGAGCCGAATGGTCTTGTTGGAACCGCGGATGGAGATTTGCTGGTAGCAGATTACAAACAGGTATTTCATTCCATCTTAGAACAATTTAATTATGAATTCAGCTAACTAAACACTTAGGGAATCCTCTCTTTTGACCCCGAAACTGGGAAGATAGGGCCAAAATTAACAAGAAAGAATCTGGAGAGATTTAAAGGTCCGAATGATCTCATTATCGACTCGAAAGGGAATCTTTACTTCACAGACCAAGGACAGACGGGTATGACCGATCCAACAGGTCGTGTTTACCGTTTATCACCAGATGGAAGACTCGACACTCTTCTCGACAACGGTCCGTCGCCCAATGGTCTAGTCCTCTCTCGCGACGAACGTTTCCTTTATGTCGCCATGACAAGAGCAAATCAAGTCTGGCGCTTACCCCTACACCCAGATGGCACAACATCTAAAGCAGGTGTCTTCTTTCAATCATTTGGTAACGCTGGTCCAGATGGTCTTGCTCTAGATGAAGAGGGAAGCCTGTTCATCTGCCACCCAAGTCTCGGGTCAGTCTTTGTGGTTGATATGCACGGAATACCCAAAGCTCGAATTGTCAGTGGGTCGCAAGGGATTAACTTTACAAACTGCTGCTTTGGAGGACCAGAGCATAAGACGTTGTTTATCACTGATAGTCTGGAGGGAAACATCCAGAGGGTCGAATGGCATTGCCGTGGAGCGGTAGCTGCGCCAACCCTGAGGCAAAGCAAAGCAGAAGCATAGTATAGTAGCAAATCATTATATTCTAACAATCGGTATTTAACATAAACATTACTAATAGTTAGCCATCCTTTACCAAATTGGTTGATATAGACAGAGTGTCCGCTATAGTAAATATCCAGATAGTAGGTAATAAACATAGGGATTCCTAGTATAGCTAAGCTCGCCATGGCATTAGTAATAGCCTTGGCCTGACGTTGAACTTAACGATCTCGCATCCTCGGAAAAGGGCATACCGGCTAAGTACTATCACAATTCTCAATTTCTTGTCTTATCGGGTTTCATTTCTCTCAGTCTCATCCCTGAATCCAGGCTAACGCTAGTCCATCTTTCCCATCGATACGGTCTCTTTCCCATCGATACGGTCCGGTCCAACTTTGCTGACGAAATCTCCAATGCGACCCTCTTCGTCACTCTCCAAACGAGTGACGAGGGATACATTGCCATCCGAGGAGGTAAGTCCGGAGAACCAGGACGTCAACCCTCCCCCTCAATGGTGGGCCCGGTGCTTCCCCGAGCGCACTAGGAATATGTCCGGCGGTTACACTCCACACTAGACTAGGATTCCCCGATCCGTTAACACTGAAGGACGGTCTGGGGAATCTCGGGGAATGCCGAAATTATCAGTCAACCCCGCCTTTGTGCTCTGTCCATGTAGATTTCTCCACGCTTTGGCCAAGCCCTTGTTGGAAACGGACCCTGTGTCTTGAAATGCGTGGGTCAATGCGCACTGAGGAGGCCGGGAAAGATATGTTAAATGCTGCTTGTCGCTTGGCAATCCCCTTCTCTCGACTTCCAAGCTCTCTTGTCAAGACTACTATTTCTTTTTCTTTCTGAGCCAAAGTCTAACGGGTGGCAAGAGGCCCGTTCCTTTACAATGTCGAGACCAAATATGATCAAGGCCACAAGCAGGGCCATCAAAGATAGCCCCAAAGAGATATTCAACTGGTATCTCCTGGTATGCACCTGCATCTGGAGCTTCTCAGGCGTCGCCAAGGGTTTTGATGAAGGTATACAACACCCTACTCATCCATTTCAACACAAATTAACCATCTCACTTTCAGGCAATATCGCATCTCTTGTTATTATGGATATATTCAAGGAACGCTTCGGAATCGACAATCAGACCGACCACGAATATGCCAACACCAAGGGATGGATAGTTGCTATCGCGACAGCTGGTGCAGTCTTTGGCTGCTTGGGCTGTGTTTGGCTTACGCAGCGACTTGGCCGAACACGGACATTCCAGTTCTTCACTGTCGTCTATATGGTTGGTATTTTTGGCCAGACCTTTAGCAATGGCAACCTTGGAGCTCTGTATGCAACTCGTGTGATCTCTGGCATCGGTATTGGTGCAACTACTGTTCTACCATCGGTGTACATTGCAGAGGTACGAGACTCTTCTCAAGACTCTAGTCCTATTCCAAACTAACCAAAATATCTTTTTAGATCTCCCCCCAGCCGATTCGAGGTCTCCTGACCCTTCAGTATACATGCTGCCAGCAGCTTGGTGTTGTCTTTGGGTTTTTCTTCAACTACGGTGTAACAAAGTACCACGCTGGAACAAACCTCCAATGGCAGCTTCCCACTTCTCTTCAGCTCATCCCTGCTTTGATATGGGGTGTCGGTACCTTCTTCACCCCTGAGACTCCGCGGTTTCTTCTCAGCCAGAATAAAAAGACCGAGGCCCTCGCTGTCCTGTCTCGATTCAGAGGACTTCCTCAGGACCATCCCTATGTCCAATCTGAGTTCCAGGGCATTGAGACGCAACTCAACCACGAGATTGAGATCGTTGCCGGTGCCAATACTTGGGATCTCATTAAGGAGACGTTCGCTGACATCAGCAACCGTCGACGATTTACTCTTATGTTTTCTTGTCACGTGTTCGGTCAATGGTCTGGAGCCAATGCTATTACCCAGTACAGCCCGACTATCTTTGGATATCTCGGCATTGAAGGTACAGAGGCTCGCTTCTTGGCCACTGGCTGCTATGCCATTTTGAAGTTTGTCTCGGTCCTCATCTTTTCCGTCTTTGTCATTGACTTTATTGGTCGTCGTCGATCCCTCATGACCGGTATCACTATGCAGATCTTGACTTTGTCTTTCGTCGGAGCATACCTCAAGATCACTAATGGGTGGTCCGTCGAGGAGATTGAAGCCAGTTCCTCTGCCATGGCGGCTAGTCGTGCGGCTATTGCAGCCATCTACATCCACGCCATTGCATGGTCTATCGGCTGGTTCTCTATTCCCTACCTCGTATCTGCTGAGGTATTCCCCATCAGAATCCGTTCAATCAACGTTTCTGTTCTTATGGCTGTTCACTGGGCCATGTACTTTGGCTGTTCACGCGCCATGCCTTCTCTTTTGGCCGCAACTGAACGATACGGTGCTTTCATGTTCTTCCTAAGCATCTGCACTTGTTCTCTCGTTTACGTTTACTTTGCCATGCCTGAGACATCTGGCCGATCTCTGGAGAGCATGGACAAGTTGTTTGAGAGGCCTTGGTATACCGTATACAAGATTGCGTACCCCACTGCCGATGACCTCAAGCCGGCGGCTCGTGAGATTCTTGACCCCGATACGAAGGATCAGGAATCTATCGTTTCTAAGCACATCGAAGACGCTCGGTCGCATGATAGGAAGATTTGAAGGAGAATAAGGTTATGAAGCATAGGACTATTGGGACTGTTTAGTTTTAGATATGTATCACTCAACATACTGAGCCTGTTCCAACTGGGTCTCATTCTGGAGAGTGACAAGTATTTTGCAGCTTGCGGGGTCAAGCACGTGACATTTTCGTCGGGGAATATTTATACAAGCTGCTTCCCAGATATCTAGACGATCCAAGATTCCGTCCTAACCAATCACACAACGTTAGTGAAACAAACCACAATGAGCCCTCCATTAGCCTGGCGTGTTCCCAGACTTCCAGCGTGCCAAACTTGCGCCCAGCGAAAGACAAAGGTGGAACAGGCACTAAAATCATGTCCATTCAGCTAACAGATCTTAGTGCGACAATAACAGACCAAGCTGTTCCCCTTGTGAACGAAATGGGCTCGAATGTCTTGTCGTGATTTCTGATTCAGATGCCACTGGCCACTTAACCCGAGCGTAAGCGCTCTGCTTCTATCGTGATCGGGGTAGTTAACAAGACCCTTTTCCTTTGTAGGACGATCGATGAGCTGGAGAAAAAAGAACAGGCTTTATCTCAGAGACTTCAAGAGTTGGATGCGATCGCAGCTCGTGGTGCCAGTGCAGTGGAGACGTTCAGCCCAGATGACAGACATACTGTAAGGTCCATAGCAGCATCTTCGCCGGCTGCAAGAGAAGGAGCAAGTATAAGGTATACGCAGAAGGCTATTTCTAGCCCTAACGGATCGGCTGACGTGGCATATAGTTTCATTGCGCACCTGTTCGCTGATGCGCAATGGAGAAAATCTCATGCTAGCTTGCTGCGAACACTAGCGGACGCCCCAAGCGCTGGGGAAGTCTCGATAGCTCCCTGCTCATTACCTTCTGCGGCTGAAACCCAGATGCTTTTCGAGAAATAGTTAGTGTGATATCGCATCAGTCTTGCCATTACTGACGGACAGTAGTTTGAGTTGGGCACATATCCAGAATCCATTTCTCCTGCGCCGAAGTGTCTGGGGACTTCATCACCGTTTATTCAGCGACCAGACCGATTCATTGCGTGTGACAAATTATGACTTGTTCAGAGCGTTCATGATCTGCGCCATTGGAGCTGTACTGCCTTATCGGAATGGAATACACAATCGCCATCCAGAAGCATACTATAATGCAGCACTGCAATGCCTCGGGCCCCAGTTCCTGACCAGGGGGTTGGAGTCAGTCCAAGACTTATTACTCATTTGTAGATTTGGAATTTATCATCCTATCGGTAGGTCATATGGCAGCAGTAGTGGTAGGCGTCTAACTAACCAATAACAAGGTACATCTATTTGGGACGTTGTAAGACTCTGCGGCCGTCTCTGTGTTGAGCTTGGACTTCACAGCAACCCAAACATTCAAGGTGACTTGTTACAAACACAACTTAGGCGGAGGATATTCTGGCAGTTCTACCTCATCGACCGATACAGCTCAACAACCTTAGACCGTCCTTTTCTCATCGACGATAATGATATCAGCACCAAGTTCCCTGTTGAAGCAAGCGACGAAGAGATTGAGGCAGCCAACAGCCAGATCCAGGACCTCGATTCATACCACTTCAGCCGCGAACCCGGAATCCAGAATGAGATGACCATATTCTTTGTGTCAGTGAGACTCAGGCAGATATCATCACATATCCAGACTGAGTATACCAAACTGAGGCGCAAGATTCTTAATTCTCCTTCCAAATACGTTCTTGCGGGCCATATTCATGTGGTCATGGCCGAACTTTTGAAAGAGCTACAAGATTGGAGGAACAGCACTCCGATCATCCAAGAACCTAGCTGCCTCTATGAAACTCAGGAATGGTATGATCTTTTGGCTGCACGAGAGCGTCTATCAGTCTTGCGACGTGCCATAGATCTTGTACCAAAGGTCAATGGGACACCACCCCAAAACATATTAACTATTTTTTTGAGATGCGCTTTGGAGACTATTAAGCGATACCACAGCCTATGTCAGAAAAAAGAAATGATGACACATACAAGAAGCTACTTCCATATGCTGTTCACTGCAGGGTTGTCGGTCATGTATTGTACTTCTGTGTCGAAGAAGATCACACCGGATGATCTACGTGCATCATACGAAGGCTTGATACGATGTCAAAAGCTGCTGTCTAGTGTCGCTAAGCAGCTTCCAGATGCAAAAAGCTACGTCTCTGTCTTCCAAGCTCTTTATCGGGACGTATCGCAGAGGCTATGGCCTAACATCAGGGAGATTTCGATGAACGTACCAGCAGACGCATCTTTACCAATCCTAGCAGCTTCCAACCAACTTGGAAACCTCGTCGAGGGAGATATTACTCATAGTCTGGTCGCGGGCCCTTTACCTACTGGTATGGAAGGTATTTCGGATTTTCCAACAGAACATCCGTTCTTCGGCCCAGGGATATCTAACCGCCCGGATATTCTGGACCCTGCAAGTCAGTTTGCAACGACAATGGAAGCTGAGAATGAAATTACACTTGACTATCAGGATGGGACAGCAGTTAACTGGGCGCTATTAAGTTATGATTCGCTTTGGAACATGGAATCTGCTGTGGGACAATACGTGTATGGAGATCCGACCAACTCTGGTGTATGGGACGGATTTGAGTTTTGAAAAAGGAGGGATGGTAGTATATGGCATGTTTGTTCACTTAGTATTCAGTAGTGTGTATTTAAAGATAAATCCATGTCCGATTTATGGATTGCTTAGTGCGAACTCTAACAAGTATCTTGCTGCTGCCATTCCTGTCTGCATCTGCGTCTCACCAGTTGCAGCTCCAATATGAGGCGTGCTAACAACTCCAGCCTCCCAAAGACGTTGATACTTTTCGTAACTCGGTGGCTCCACCTCGTGGCAATCCAAACCTGCGCCCCAGATAAGACGCTCAGATAAAGCCCGTGTCAGGTCAGCCTCGTTAACAATACCACCCCGCGCAGTGTTGATAACGATGGCAGTCTTTTTCATCCTCTTCATCTCGGAGTAACTAATGAGATCTCTCGTTTCTGGGGTCAAGGGCATGTGTACAGTGATGACATCTGATGACTCCAAAACCTCCTCGACAGAGGTAGCGCGTGTATGGGGGATTTCCGCCCATGCATCGACAGGCAGGAAAGGATCGTACGCAATGACATCGGCTTCAAAAGCACCTCTGAATATTTTGGCGACACACTTGCCGATATTGCCCATTCCCAAGATACCAATGGTCTTCTGGTGGAGGATCAAGCCAGAGCACTTTTCTTTCGGGACAAGAATACCAGACGATTGCTTGGCAATGATGGAACCAACCTGACGGGCAGAAGCTGTGGCTAGAGTCAAGACAAGCTCAGCAACTGCACGTGCGTTAACACCAGGGGTGTTGAAGATCTTGATGCCGCGAGCAGCACAGGCATCAGCATCAATTTTATCGATACCAACGCCCTGCTTGCCGATGGCGATCAGATTGGGACACGACTTGATGTCTTGTGCTGTCAATCGGGAAGATCTGACGAGAAGGTAACGGGCTTCCTGCCGCCATTGCTGGTGGCGAGGGTCATCGGGCGTGATAGCCTCGAAATTCTCTCTAGCGTAGGCGAGGACTTGAGGGTGGAATGTGTCAAGGAGGTAAACTGTGGGCTTCCCTGAGGTAGACGGGAGGCTGTCTGGGGGTGTTCCTGCTACAACGCCTGGTGCCATGTTGGGAGATAGAAGTGGGGAGGTAATTCGGAAATTAGAGAAAGATTGTGGTTGATTATTCTTGAGGGGTACTGTGAGAGGAAGATGGGACACTCGATGACTTGCATTTTTAAGTATCTTTGCTGGTGAAAGAGCTCGTTCAGATCTGGGGATGCTTCGGAATACCACCGGTCACTCGGTCCTCGTATTTTCGGTCATTATTGCGTTCAATGGTCCCTGATCGTCCGTGGACATCGCTCCTCCGGGGTAGGGTTATTATGGCGGATATTGTCCGATACTTGGTATGGGCTGCAGGCGGCCCCACTCCGACCCCGCGATATTCTCGGCTCCATGCTTCGGCTTTGATCCATTGAAGGGATTTGGAGGAGACAACGAGCTCGGACATGGAGAACCTGTGGGAAACGATGGCCGGTGGGTAATTTTCACTAAGATATTTCCTTCTTGTTTGGATCTTTCATAATCGTATATTAATATGCGAAAGAACGACATCGATTATATTTTTATCATTCTCATCATTATCCATTAAGCGTTAAGGACTATTACACACCTTACTTTATATTACTTATTTCGCCAATTATACACAATCCACCTTCATAATGTCTCTGGCACCTATTCCCCACTCTATGCGAGAGAAGCTCCTCCGCGATGAAGTTGCCTACACCATGACCATCAAGCTTGTCAAGTCTATTGAGATTGTCGGCATGGCAAAGACAGCAGGCTTTGATGGATTGTTTATTGAGTGTGAACATTCATCTCTAGATCTTGAGTCTACAAGCCAGCTCTGTGTCGCTGCTCTTTATGCTGGCATCTCCCCCATTGTCCGAGTCCCCAGCAAAGACCCCTGCTTCGTCTCAAGGGTTCTCGATGGTGGTGCCTTGGGCGTCGTGGTGCCACATATCCGCTCGGTTCAGGACGCTCAAGACGTTGTTAATGCTGCCAAGTTCCAACCCATTGGCTTCCGTTCCTCTACCAACGGCCTTCCTCATCATCAATTCCGCTCAATCCCCGCAAAACTCTCCAACCCCGTCACCAACGATGCCACGCTAGTCATCCCCATGATCGAGACCCTTGAGGCTCTAGAGCTGGTTGATGAGATTGCCGCTCTTCCGGGCGTTGACTCGCTTCTGATTGGCACCAACGACTTGACCGCCGAGATGGGAATCCCTGGAGATTACGAGAACCCTCGCCTGACTGAAGCTTACGAGCGCACTCTTGCGGCGTGCAAGAAGCACGGAAAGTGGCTTGGCGTTGGAGGTCTTCATGCCCGGCTTGATCTTGTTGAGAAGTTTTGCAAGATGGGGGCTCGCTGGGTCATGGCTGCTACGGATGGGCCTCTGCTCATGGGTGCTGCTAGCAAGCGAGGTGCTGAGATGGCGAGCTTGAACGCTTCTGTCAAGGCAGCACAAGTTAACGGCGCAAATACCAAGGCTCCCAGCGCTATGATTACAAATGGTACCGCCAAGAATGGTATTGTTACAAATGGAATAGCTAACGGTTTAACAAATGGAGTTACACACGGTGTACCAGTTACCGCGTAAGGGAAAATCCCGAATGAATAAAACTTGTTTAGCATAGATAGTTCTTTCTGCAATAAATCAATAGTTTGTCAAAGTTACTCATCGATTTTAAAAGCCAATAAGAAAGAAAACCACTTGTGACTCCATCGTCTGCTACCCACCCTCATACCTGTCGTAGTAGCCCTACCTAACTGTTTCGAATTGGTCAGCCACGTGACCATAGCATTATCTCCGCAAAACCGGCGTCATCCCCAGATTTCTCCTCCGAACCAACAGCGCATATCGGACCCGCTCCGTTTCCCACCAGTATCACCTTGAAGCAAGTCCAACATGCGAACTGATTGGCGAGAAAACTCCCGCCTCTCAGATCCAACTCCTGCACGGGCCAGTCGTAGCCCCAGCTCCTCACATTCGAATCCGCAGCCGCAGCCGCAGCCGCAGAAGAACAGCCTTGCTTGTGAGCGCTGCTTCAAGAGAAAGCAGAAGGTAAGGCCAGCTATTGCCATATGTATTTGACTAATTGCTGACGAGTCCTAGTGTGATAAACTGCGCCCAGCGTGTAATTCATGCGCTGATCTCGGTGTCGAATGCGTCGCCCGATCTCAGCAATTTGACTTTAATGCTGAGGATGCTGGCCTCACGCATGCCAGAGTCAATGGGTAAATATGATCTCAGGCAGAAACACAATAGCTTCAGCTTACAAGGAGTAGCTATGTCGACTCTTTGAGGCGTCGCGTGGCCGAACTGGAGCAAAAGGTAAAGACAGCGGAGCAGAAACATATCCAGGCTCGGCGCTCCTCCGGTCTTTCAGAAACCATCTCGCCAATTACCGGCAAAAGACGGCGTTCCACTGAAGCACATGTACACGTCGTTCCAGAGACTGAAAGTTCCTTGGCAAACGGGGATGAGCAGTCAACTGTTGAAGATACAATGAGTGCCATTGGCCTCTTGTCTAACAAGGCTATGGCCGAATCCCGTGTCAATACTGGCAACGAGCCCCATAAGCTTTCAATAATTGAGTCTATCTCAGCAGCCTTGGCTGTAGATGGCCGGGATCCCTCAACAGCCTCGACTTCACAGCATGTTTCTCTGGTAGATGGCCAACGCATTCCACTTACACGAGATTTGACACTAAGCCACATGCAACGATTTATTAATTGGGGTGCCTGGCTTCCCTACATCGACGAGGACCATTTGATGGAGCAGTATAGCAAGGTCCTTGACCACACTGAACAGATTGACAGCCCAGATAAGGCTGCGCTCACTTACTTCAATACATACATGGCTATCGCGATCGGTATCAGTATGTCAACAGAAACGAATCGCTTCTCAGCTCTAGCCATGAACCTCCATGCTGAAGCTGTCAAGCTGCTACCATCAATCCTCCACTTTCAAGAGCCACTGGACACTCTACATTGCATGCTTCTTCTAGCTGTCTTCTCCATGTTTAACCCCTCAGGAGGGTCTACGTGGCATCTAATGGGGTTCATCATGACGAACTGCATAGCTTCTGGTCTACACAAAACTGCAATCCCGCAAGCTAGACTCGGTGCAAATAGCAGTTATCGAGTTGAGTGGCTGTTTTGGACTGTCTATCTATGGGACCGGTTCGTACAATGCCGAAGCCTTTGATGTTCTATGATTTAACGGGGTTTTCAGTTCTATATCTTCTTCCATGGGTCGTCCTTTCAGTATATCCGACGATGATATTTCAGTTTCAGTAAGCATAGGACATTAACTACTACGGCAGCATTATTAATCGCATTTATTTAGGTACCCGAGGCACCAGGAAACGATGACGAGTCAGGCTTGCCGGTGCAGGTAAGAAGTAAGCTTGCTCTTAGTCGGCACCTTCTAGTTCATGCACAGCTCACTTCGGACATCTGTGGGAGGGATCGACCCAGTGCGTTATTCTCATACAGCAACCTTTGTTTCTGGAGAGAGTTTCCACCAACAAACAATACGGAGTCTTTAGTTGGCGGTCCGTCTGAATGTCTGGATCGACTAGCGTGTCGAGCAATGATTCTCATAGTCACCCATACGTCAAGTGCCCCAACAAACTCTCTTCTCGCGCTCGGAGATTCTCCTGAGATTGAGACCGACACAATCAGTTCCTGTAAGAGATTGATCGAACGACTCTACAATAGCTCGGGGAGTAGCATAGCAACGGTGTCATTCCTGGACGCCTACAACATCCTAGCAGCTGCGGTCATATATCTCTGTCTTGTGCAGCGCATACCTCAACCAAATCAGCAAGGATTCGCACGGACGTTTGAGGTAGTTAGCAAAGCCTCTGTCCTGCTTACACAATGTTCAACGAGGTTTGCCGCCATCAGCGTGTTCCAGCAATTTCTGCTATCACTTTCTACCAAGATGATGGAGGGCCAGGCTAGTCTGCAGGTATGCTTGTGAACCAGTGTTCAAGCTTAAGCCTTTACTAACGACCGGCTAGCAGTATCTAGATTTTATACCGGGGGAGATACCCATCCACTTGCGTTGTTTTGTTCAAAACCATGCTTCTTCGGGATTTTGACCTATCTATCTATCATTGGCCTTGGCCTTTCCTGGTCCAGCATTCACGCTACAGCCCTCATCCAACATATTTCGGCCCCAGTCCGTCGAGAGTTAGAAGCTGAGTTTGGCTGACGGATATTGTCCGACGGGACAAACCCGACACTCGCCCCCGCAATCCACGATCATACCCTAACTCCACCTCTCCGGCTTGGAAACGCGGGGATGCGGGGGACCTAGATTTGTCGGGAGGGAGTTCAGATCAGGGACCGACCGGTGGAAAGAAACAGGAGCAATAAAGCCTCTTGGCACTTCTCACTACAGAAGGGCCCAGGTTTGTATAAGATCTGCTGATCCTTCCATTTTATCAATTTCATCAGCAAGCTATCATCTACGCTTGATCTCCTGAACCTGAATACCCATACCAGTCTTAAGTCTCGACAACCTTTAGCCCTTTACTCTCCGACAATGCCAGGCTCACTCCATTCAAAACCTGGTTCTCTGGATATCAAACAAAATGTCGAATGTGAAGAAAACGCCCCCGTACAAGATGAGGTTCTTGAACGATACAGCCTCATCAGGGACAAGACTCCTGAGGAACGGGCTGCAATCGAGAAAGCACTGGTACGAAAGCTAGACTGGAGATTCCTCCCCATGGTCACCGCCATGCTGCTGATGAAGTAAGCAACACACCTATGCCCGACCGATGCGTTCTAACTATTAAAAGCTACCTTGACCGAATCAATGTCTCCAACGCCCGACTCGCCGGTATGCAGGAGGACCTCCACATGACAGATACAATTTGGTCTCTGGGTATCTCGATGTTCTACGTCGGTTACATTATCTCTCAGATTCCTGCAAACGTTATCATCGCCAAGGGAAGACCTCGAATTCTCCTACCAGCTTGCATGCTTGCCTGGTCTTGTGTAACCATCTGCATGCCTGCGGTCAGTTCCGGATGGGGCTTCTGTCTATGCCGTTTTATTATCGGGTTAGTTGAAGGTCCTTTCGTTCCAGCGGTCTCCCTCATGACCTCTTCCTGGTATACAAAGCACGAATCGCCTCTTAGAATGGGTATCTGGCATGCTGGAAATACGATTTCTCAGGCCCTGTCGGGTCTTCTTGCGGCTGGCATCTTAACAAATATGGAAGGTGTCGCTAATTTGCGAGCATGGAAATGGTTTCTACTCCTCGAAGGCGCTGTGAGCATCCTTGTGGCAATGGTGAGCTTCTGGTTCATCCCTAACTTCCCAGACTCGACTGGCACATACTTCATAACTGAAGAAGAGGCTGCTATGGCCCAATACCGTCAAGCAGTTTCTGCAGGTGGTCTCTCTGAGGATGATGCTGGTGACTACTGGGCAGGTTTCTGGATGGTAAGTCTTATAAACGAGATCTTTACTTTTGGCAATCACTGACATTTGTAACCAAAGTGTATGAAGGATCCTTTTTCTCATCTCTTTGCGGCAATCCACTTCTGCTTAATTATTGGACAGTCCTACAAGGACTTCTTTCCCTCAGTAAGTCATGCGTCTCCAAATATCTTTCACTGCTAACAAAATGGAAAGATTGTCGCGACACTTGGCTTCTCTGGCACTACCACATACCTCATCCAGGCTCCCCCTCCCATCATCGCCTTTATCGTGACCTTGGTTATCTCTTGGTCTTCTGGTAGACGTTTGGAACACGGTTACCACATTATCGTACCCATTTTATTTACCCTGGTTGGCTGTGTTGTGATGATCTCAACGCTCAATGTCGGAGCCAGATACTTCTCCATGATTCTGCTCGTCATCGGTCCTTTTGTTGGTCTCAATGTAAGTTTTCCCACTGACGGAAATCACTTGATCCTTACTGACGGTGTTGATAGCTTCAAATCTCATGGGAAACCACTGTTGTACCTCGTCCTCGTACTAAGCGTGCCGCTCTAATTGCCTATGCAAACTCTGTATCATCTGTGTCTCATTGGTTTACACCTTACTTCTTTCTTCGAAACCAGGAACCCTACTATCAAACTGGCGGAGGTGCTATCATTGCTGGATGTGGCCTTGTTGTTGTCTTTGTATTGATTACCAAGTGGTATATTGCCAAGAAGAACAAGGCATTGCAAGCCGCGGAAGATGCTGCTGGAGAGCCTGTGGGATGGAGATATGCTGGATAAAGTTTGTATGTAAGCAGTCTACTAAGGACTATGGTACTTTTTATACTCGAGAACAAGCAACGCGCGTCTTTACCGTAGTCAAGGTCTGGTGCATTGCCCTTATTAATGGACTTGAGTGAATAGTAATTAAATACCATTTTTTTCATATTTGGGCGACATTTGAAGAGAAGCTTGTCCAGACGCAGGATTCATCCAATTGCTTTCTGGCGGAATGGTCTGCGAACTTAACTTGAGCCGTGTACGGGCCGCTGCTACAGCGGTAATCCGCAATGTTGAGTATGAGATCGATGAAGCACAGCGTGACAGTAATATACCATCCACGAAGTCCAAGCCCAACTTAAAGAAGTCAATGCTGATTTCACGAGAGACTTTGGTAAACCAGAGCGAGGGATTTTGACTCCTCAATGCACTGGGTGGTCTTGGACGCAGTGTTACGGAACAAGACAAGAATCTACTACTTCAGGAATTTAATAGCTTTAACTAATATTCAAACCAAAATACAGCTTGTATAAATTCGTATTACTAAAAGTCCCAAAGGGTTCCAAATGCAGGTATACCAGCTAGTAGATGTCAGAAATAATTTAGATGTCGGAGAAGTGAGAACATACCTGTATAGCATCCTTGCATCATATCATCATTACCGAGTCTATTAGATGTGATAAATACTACTTCAGCTCTAAAATCTATATATGTCTCTCTAAGAAGCTTAATAGCATCAGGCCGTCCACCGCGCTCTTTTGTGTCCCATAGAATCATGCGTTCTGGCTCGATATACTTGTGAATAAGGCCAGATATTGTTGGACCAAAGGTCTTGTCTTGATCAGAGCCGATCCATATGAGGAACCTAGTTTGTAAAAGTTAGCACCTATCTACTTAAAAGGTATTGTCAAATTGTACCAGTTTGGATTTTGGATACAGGTGGACAGAGAAGCTCCAATGCCAGTTCCAGTGCAGACTCGAATTCCTCTTTTGTACATGGCCGAGGCATGACCGATGCCAGCTGTTAGAATTATGAGTAAGGGCTATTGTATATGAAGCTGAGACGAAGCTTACCGAACTTGAGCTCTCTTGTCCACAATGTCTTTGGGGGGTCCGAGATGAGTGTTTTTGTAAAGTCACCCTGAACGCCACAGACCATGTAATGGTAGGGAGTATTAACACCCTCGCTGACAATGCCAAAGGCGTGGAATTCTTTAATGGCAGTTCGACTTATCCTACCAGTAAGTCCTTGCTGCATGCCACGGTTGAACCGAAGTATAGCGACTCTGGGTGAAGGCTAAGCGACATTGGTAAGCTGATAGAAAGGCAAACTTTGACAAGATTCGCTTACAAACTCGATGTGTACTGGGACCTCACGAAGTGTGACCCAAGGAATGGCGATGCTGAATTGAATGAGTGGCTATTATTAAGCAAGGTGCGGGCAGAGACATACAGTATTGTGATACCAAGGGCGAACCATACTTCCTGTCCGCTTAGCAGAATCTTGCCACTGGACTGCCATTTGCTGTGTTTGACATCGTTTATATTGCCTAGGATAACGAATACCCAAGTCATCTGCTATGGGTCAGCGGTGAATAGTGCTCGTTTCGGAGCTTACTTACTGCCACACCTAACCAGCCGATGAAGCGGTGATATCTCTCGAATGTATTGTGATGGTTGCTATTAAGTTCGTGTTAGTTCTGCACCAAGACCATACCAACATTATATTTAAACTTACTTGCGAATCCATGGAATGGCACTGATAACAGACACGCAGATAAGTGTGCTTGTGACCACACCTGTAGCAATCACAGAGCTATGTTGCATCTTGCGGTGACGTATCATGTAGATGATCTTCAGTATAAGCCACCTATTGACATTCTTTGTTAGGAGTAGTTACCACAAGGACTTGGGATAATATTACACAGCTGCCGATAGTCCGCATCCTGAGTGAAGGCCTCCAATGTGTTGCAGAGCTGAGGTTGCTGCCAGCCGTATCTTCAACGGAGCCCACTAGATAGTACTTTGTTCAGCATACACGCACATTATAGATCCAGAATGTTTCTACATACGCTTCGGAGACCGTAAATAGTCACCAAGTACAGCAATCTTAGGAATAGCTCGTTCCTTACGAGAACCGCAAAAAGGAGGTTCCCGAGCACCATTGCTCCAGAGTGTTCGACGGCATAAGGAAATCGGCCGAATCCAGCCGCTATCATGGCGGCCAGGTTCAGCGAGCTGCACAAGATGAAGAACTTCCGATAGGTATTGAACCATAGATGGAATAGTATCCAATGACTCGTGGCTTCATTTGTAGAATTCGGGGGTCTCGGTATTGACTTTGTAACATCGTGATGGAGGGCTGGCAAGCTTTTTTCTGGCCGCGTTGGTGAGGTTTGAGGGAGGTGGCCTTCCGTATTAACTGAAGTTGTTGGGTTTGTCTCAAAGTAGGCTGGAGTTGGTCTTTTTGGAAGGCTTTCTAACAGGTCACTTAGACCTTTTTCAACATCAACTTCGTGTCTGGCGTCGTCGTGGTCGTGATCGTGGTTGTACTCGTGGCTTTGGCCGCTGTGGGGGGACGTCCCTGTCGAACTCCATAGTTTGGACATGTTAGATATCTTCTTGGGTATCAATTTCTGGAACGAACTGCATGGACTGAACCAGATTCCCAAATGTAATATTCTAAATTTTGGTTAAAGAGGCACTTACACATTTCAACAGTATTCAACTAGCAGTCATAGACAGGTGTTTCCAATCTCGGAAGCAGTCTGATCCGACCAAAAGATGCCGAGCTACCGCTATGAGACAGTATGGTCCAGGAGCATCGAGGCTAAGGGACGGAAACAATACTTTCCGAAAAAGGGCAGTCCTAATAGCTCTAGTGGCTGATCGACACTGCGCTTTACCTAACTAGTATTATACCTCGACTTAGTAGCTCGAATTCCCAGCCTGCTGATGTCATTTTTCACTGGGCCCAGGATAATAAGGACTGCCGGATTTCGGGAGTTACGGGAGAGGTAAAGCTTGCTCCAGATAAAGCCTGGCTGTTTCCTCGAGGCCCCAGTTGCTTTTGCCTCCTCGCACCAATCACCAGAGCCAGATAGAGCATATAATCAGGCTAAGCATAATATGCGATGGATTCCTGAACTGGTGGGGCGGGAAGAAAAGTATCCGGGGCCTCAAAGAAGTCCTACTTATATTTTTCCGAGTGGAGTTCTCCCTACTGAACAACCTTAATAATCAGTTGGCTGATGGCAACCTCTTGGCTAGCGGTTCTTCTTCTTATTCTGCTTGATTAGATCTCCCCGCCCTGCTACCGGGCCTCTCTCCCCTTTATATAATAGTTACTTTCTTCAACGATTAGCTTCTATATTTAGTATGCCCTAAGAAAGCAGTATAAGTGCCTAGACTACTCTATTTCTTATCATAGTGCTATTCCGTTGCTTTCTTCCCTACCATAGACAATATACATATCGATTTATTTATCTCTTCATATATTCTTACACTCTCTTTCTACAGTTGAAGAAGTTCTTTACATGATGGCCCAGGGTAGTTTTACATCGTTTTAAGTTGTCTGGCGCCACTTCATGGTTGCAACATTGATGTGAGTGACTGTTAAGAACCCTGGAGTTTATGGAGCGGCCCTCGCGACATTTATTTATCCCAAGTGAGGGCTACTCTTCAGGCAAGGGCGATTGTCTGGAATTTTGGCAACTTATTTGGCGCTATTACTGTAGAATTCTGTGGCGGATCAAGGCGTTGTGCGCTATCAGACAGATTTCAGTCGACTTGGGTTTGTCTAAACGAACTGGATCGCGGATACATGAAAAATATCTGGTCTGGAATGAACATCTCAACTTGGTGCATACTGGACCATTCTGGTATCGAATCCAACCAACCACCTTCAACAGTGACATCTAGAGTGAGATTAAGTATGATACATAATCTCTCTTGCATTCAGCCCTAACACGATGGATAGATCGGAGGAGAAGCTTGCCTTATTCTATCCTAGAATGAAAGCAAAAGCTAAGTAAGGCCAAACATGGCACAAGCGATCCTAACACTAGACAGATCTACATTAACAGATCCAATATATCCCAGTCGCCCCGATCCAACCTTGGTGAACGCTACTGCAGCTTGGTCAGGTGTATCCTGGTCAACATACAAAGCCTCTGATTGCTTCAGGTCTGCAACAAAAGTGAACTTTTCGTAAAGACTGATTGGAAGGCAGCTGGTCAAGTGCTCATCAATAATGCGAGATTGCAACCTGGTATCAGCCCCGTGATACGATCCTCTCCTCCAGGGCAGACCGGCTATGGTGAACAAACGCTGAAATTCGCCAGCAGTTGCCATGCTGCTAAAACAGCCTGCCACCACAACTGTGGCCCCGTTTCGCATCTGATCTATGGTTCGTTCCCAAACCTCTCTGTGACGAGCGATTGCTGCATCTGCGATAAGAATCATAGCCGGAGGTGACCGTCCGTTCAGGAACTTGAGTGCAGATTCAGGGTTATAGACTGGCGTCAAAAGGGCATGGGGCGGCATTTCACTAATAAAGTCTCCGCATAAGTCTTGGAAGAGGGATTCTCCTGCCAAGCAAATAGCGAGGACGTATTGTTGTAGCTCATTATTCGTTGAGGGAGTCTGGGTAGAGCCCAATGTGATATCAGTGAACTGAACGGTGTCCGGTATCATGCGAGCAGCTTCTTTCGCAGCAGCATCTGCGTTCGCGTTGCGTTGCCTCGGAATATTCAACAGACAAACATCCACGCCCTGACTCTTCCATCTTTCCACTTCTCCAAGCAACAGTTCCCACAGATCTCTGTTCTTAACATTGTCGCCACTTCGCAGCTTCCATCCATTACGTACCCATCCCTTGGTCCAGGTTGTGGCACCGTCGATTACGTAGGTTGAGTCAGTGGCAATGACAATTGTGCCAAAGCCTTCTTGTTTCCAGTCGCTAAGGCGGAGTGCTGCAATCGCTGCACGTAACTCGGCTCGGTTGCTTGTAGCAATGCTGTGGTCTCCGAATGGACCTTGATTCTCTAGGCGACCCGATACAACATTGGCACCACTGTCCGGAGTACGCATACCAAGCCATACAGCCCAGCCTCCACGGGGATTCTGATGCCCATTGTTTATACAAGCACCATCGGTGTAGAGTACAAGTTTCCCTCTATCTCCAAGGACTGATCGACCTGACGAGTTGTTAACACTGACGTGTTCCAGCAAGTGAGTCGCTTCAGCATGTTTGATCTTGGATGGAAAAGCAACTCCAGTGCCACGTCGTCTTTCCAAAGACACCGGGTTTTCAATCGCTTTGGGTCCTTCATAAGCGCGGACATAACGCCCGGTATCAGCTTCAACCATTACCAGAGCATCTTCGCTTTCGTCCCATGCCAGTCGACAATGATGCAGAACGAGTCGAGCCTCGTCAAGAGACCCGGATCTATGAGGTCCAGGCGCAGAAGCCAGCTCTTCTGTAGCAAGGCCTTCCCAGAAGTAGGGGTTCGCATTGTTTACCCGCTCACACAAATCAAGATACTGTTTTTGAATGTCTATGGCTAGTCTCGCAACCCTACCAGAGTCGGACGATTCGAAGATGTCTTCTGCAAGTTCTCCGATAGGTCGATCGATAGAGTCAATAGTCCCGTCGAATCCAAACGAGTCATCAAACTTAGCACTAGAAAAAGCATTCAAATCGAGAAAAAGTCGCAGTTTAAGAAGTGTGAGCGCAACGAGATGACTAAGACTGAGACCCGTCTGTAGTAATGCGCGAAGGGATTCGCAGGCGTTGGCTCCCTTAGTGTTAAAGAACGGCGAATTGCGGTTATGGTTTGGTGATTTCGAACCATGGAAAGCCCACCACTTGATAAAATCGTAGCACTCCTGCTCACCGCCGACTCTCAAAAGGACGTGTGGTATGATATCGCTTAATCGCAGCGGATCAGCTTGATCTTCTTTCAACATATCCCATAGCTCCAGGAGCGCCAGTTCAACGTCATCCTGTGAATTGCTTTGCAGTAACTCGTCGATGCCAGCAAGGCGCAACGTCATGTCATGTCTCTCCATGGTTTACTGAGGCATCACGATGTGACCGACAAAGCTTGTTGTATTAGAGTTGAAGGCTGTTTCTTGAGTTCAATCTTTTGTTATATAGTGCGGAGTAATAGCCGATAATTCGCCGCACTAAGGCCCTGATCTACCCGATATAAACGGCGCCTCAATTTCCTACCTTGCCGTCTTATTCGATAAGCCAGAAGTAGTAGGTCATGCTCTCAGACATTAATGAATTAAGTGGTATGGCTCGGGGTAATAGTTAGTGCGGTCATTAATGTCTTAAATCAGGCTGCAGTTGGGTAATAATCTTCGACCCTTCGTTTTCCCTAACAATGTCACTTTAGCAGTTTAAGATACTTTAAACAGCTATGGACACGCTTAAACTTTATCACGAAGGGCTGGGATTAGAGACTGATGCTGTCTCTGACAGCTCATTTGTCGCCAGATCTGGGGCAGTCCCATGTAAGCAAGAATTCTTAGACGCATTCATCACTCAGATCAAGCACCAGCCACCTCCGCAATCCTTACCCCACGTCGCCGGTCAAGGGCTATATAAACCAATATCTAATCCATATGAGATTGGACTACTTGAGATTAAACCAGGAATGGGCGTGGAAAAACTCAAAGGGGCTCTTCATAAGTCTATTGTAATGTGGATCGATCAGATCTGTATCAATCAGGAAGACAACAAGGAAAAGGCACAGCAAATTCCACTCATGACCAGAACCTATTCGCTCGCGACAAGCACAGTTATCTGGCTCGGGGAGGCCAGCAATGGGTCAGCTGCAGCGTTGAAAGTGCTTGAACAGATCGTTTCATGTCTGCAGTTCACCTTTTCTAACCCCAATTTGATGACTTAGAAAGGCTTGGTCTTCCAGCAGCCGACTCGAAACACTGGGTATATCTGTGCGAGCTGCTGTCTCGAAAATGGTTTACGCGGGTCTGGATCATCCAGGAGGCTGTACTATCAGCAGCTGACAACACATGCTTTTCTTGTGGTGACAGCTTCATACCGTGGAAGACGCTTACAGACGCTTGCATGTATCTCACTACATGTGGTATCTCGAGTAGGCTAGCAGAAAGGCTTTCTGCAAGTCTACCTTCTCAGGCCTCTTTAGGTGAAGCGATGGCAAATGTCGAGAAGTTGAAATATGGTGTGGAACATCACGTCCTATTCGACATCTTAACTGCTACGCGATATGCAGAGTGCTGGGATCCCAAAGATAGGATGTATGACCTTCTTGGGATCTGCAATAATAAAGAGAGTGCAGCAGTCAGAGTCAGCTACTCGTCAGACTACACTGCAGCCAGTCTCTACAAAGATGTAACAGCACAGTTTATACGGAGTGATGAGCCAAGCCCTTGGATGAAACTACCCTTCATCCTAAGAGCAGTGAAGCACGAGTCATCAGATCTACCATCCTAGGTTCCTGACTAGAGGGTGCCCCCGTCAATGACTACACTCAGTGCACCACTCGCGTTTAGTGGTGTCTACAACGCATGTGGACGCTTTAGTCTCGCCAATAACCGCGGAAAGCCAATGGCCATCATTCGCGGTAATAGACTCGCTGCTCCGGGCGTCTTTTTCGACACAATCGTCAACATTAGCGACGTATTCGTTAATCCGGATCTCAGCTATCAGAGCCCAAAGACCGAGAACACGGCCTTATGCACATCTGTCGCTTTTGCCTCAAAAATACAGAATGGACTGTTGAAAGGCGCTACCTTTGAAATTCTATGGAAAACACTTGTTGCTGTTAAAGACGACGAAGGCATCTCAAAATATCCTGGGTAATTCGCTAAGATATTTAGTTTTCTTATTGACGAAACAACTGGAAGATCACCTTCACCTCCGGGGCAGTCATACTCGTCTCGTCAGTCACGCCCCAAGGGCAAAGGCAGGATGGAAATCTCGAGTCTGGGTCAGCGAACTCTGGGTGAGACGTTTCAAAAAGCACGCACAGCTCTGAGGCGTGCATTGAGAAATCGAAGGCTGGGGGTCACAAGTAAAGGATACCTGGGGCTATTCCCTGAGCGTGTTAATTTGGGAGATGTTGTGTATGTGTTTAAGAAGTGTCCGTTACCGTTTGCCTTGAGGTCGGTGGGCAGTAAGGGTGAGTTCAAGTTTATTGGGGAGTGCTTTGTCTATGGGATTGAGAGGCTGTTGAACCAGAGCATATATGCCTGAGAGATGTTACCCTGGTCTAGAGTATGAGATAATGACTTGAGACGCGTCTGTAACAGTCCTGGGTTCATCACGGCACAGATATTATACTGTAATTACTTGTGAATCTGAGTATTCTCAGATATGTTATTTATAACTTTAGAATGAATACCAACAGTTAGTCTATTATTATCAGGGATAAATATGGATGGCTAATATACTAAATAGTTTAGTACTTCTCCATGGCAGGCTTTTCAATATTACCCATCTCCTGATCACCAGAAGCTGCATCAGACGAATTAATCACAACGTTAGTAAAGGTTCCGTCATGGTCCTCCACAAAGTCTTTAGGCTCCTGCCACCCGGAGAGTTTCGGGATATCCTTCGTCGGGAAGAGTGCGTTTATTAGCCAAAAGCTTCCGAACGCTAATAATAGTCCGACGGGATAAGCAACGTAGTAAAATCGTTGGATTCCTAACGGTGCATGGACACCCATCTGAGAGAGGAATCCATAGAAGTTGGGTGCAATAGCAATTAGATAGACGATAAACGCCCTAGGGTTAAAGCCGTGGAAGAAGTGGTAAGTAGAGTCCTTATGCCCCGAATAAAGCATGGGAATGTCGAAAAGACCACGCCTTATGAGGTAGTAATCGCAGATCAGGATACCTGAAATCGCGCTGAGGAAGATTTGGTACGAGCTCAGGAAGTTGATAAAGACAGCTGCGGATGAGAGCAAGTACCACGGGCAAATTGCGTATGAAAGAACTAGAGATTGAATTATCAATTAGTGACGAGTCCCATGCTAATACTATGCAGAGATTGAGGGGAATGGGGGATTCATACCTGCACAGATGAAGAAACCACGCTTCACCGTGATATACTTGGGCATGAGAGCTGCTATGTCGTTCCCGGCGCTGTGAGGAAGAACAGATCAGTAACGATTCGTAAATGATATGGATGAAATGCGGTCGGGCTAAGCTTACGGAATGGAGTTCTCGAAGATAGCTGAGAATACTGTTGAGTATACATAAGCAAACGAGATCAAAGCACACCCCGCACGATTTGCAGATGTATGGCGATCGCCCTCCATAAGCATATCCAAGGTCGTGAGTGGATTCCAGATGACCTGGGGAAGGTTTTAGAGTTAGCCATGATGTTCTATACCCATGATATTGCAAAATCGAAATTTGATGGATGGTGACTAACCTCGCCAAAAATACTTTTGCTTGCAGCCGCAATCAGGTTACCAAAAACGCCAACCAAGAAGTTGGACATTGGGAAGCTGAATACTTGGCCGGCAATGACGTCGTTGGGCCGAGAGGCGTATCGCTGCAGGTCAGACGCATTGGAAATAAATGTACCGCAACTGGCAAGTCCCAGGAAGAAAAACTTGAGGATCAACCAAGACTTTTCTGAACCGTGAACAGTGGCCGGCTCGGCCAAGGTTTTGCGGACGCTGCCAGATAATGACAATGTCCAAGCGACGAAGGCGATGGTGGCCGCAAAATACACACCAACCTTGATATGAACAAGCTTCTTCATGCGCGGTACAGGGATGAAAAGAAAGGCGCAATTGATCATCCTGCGACGATACAGTAACGTTAGAAACATGCTCACAAGTAGTCAGGGGCTTGCTTGATGGAATCGGGGTACAGTACCAGTAGAGGAAGAAGCAAAGCATCTGAGCCGAGTTGAGAGCAGATTTGGGGCCCATGATGTCAGGAATATTTTCAATTGAAGGGAAGATGGCGTGGAGAAAGACGCTGCAGTGGGTCAGTCGTTTTGTCGTACTTTGGTCGTGATCTGATTAATGGGAGAACTCGGCTTACTATAGACACTGGGCTCCCTGAACGGCATTCACACCGTTCCAGACAATGGACATGATGGCACGGTTGAAAGTCGGCCACAGCGCACCCCATGTTCCAAAACTCGCTCGACAGGCGACGGGGAAGGGAATACGGTATAATGAACCAGCACGGCCATTGAGCACCATGAGAAATCCAGCGACCAACTGGCCGCCGAATGAGCAGCCCAGAGCCTCCCACATGCTTAGGCCAGCGGACTGGCCAGTAGAAGCTGCGTACAGATTGCTCACATTTGCGGTGGCTGCGAACCAAAAGGCGGAATATGTGATTGAAGTCCAAGTCCGGTCCTGAACCGGTGTGGGACGGATGGAGTCATTGTCAAGAAAGGTGGCTGGTTCGGTAGTCCCATCTGCACAATGTTTCTTGACAACAAGACGGTCGTGGACCTTGGAGACGAGAGCGGTCATGGTTCTTGCTATGTTAGTTTACGAGAGCAGGAATTCGTGGCCTCGACTCTGGGGGTGATAGATATGGAGACGACGGTCTGCAAGTACAGGACCAGCATTGGTGTTTATAGAATTACCTATTGGCTTCGGACGGATAAGGAAGATGGACTCCTGATTGCCCAAGGTCTAGATTCTGATAAGGTCAGATCCATAAAACTCCATTACTGTGAGTATGGATGCCATATCCGATAGTCGCTAGTCAGTGCTGCTAAGTAAGTGGCCTATGAGGGGCAGATGGATATATCGGCATCAGCACATGTGGAGTCAGCGGCAGTGACGCTGTTATCTTTATGAAGATTGTAGCTCGTACTTAAAGGCAGGGATGCCCCGTAAATCTACTTTTATTCCGCCGGGGACCAGTCTTATTTATCTGGGCGATAGGGGAACTTGACCCGATAAGGCCGTCGGCAATCGTGGCTATCGTCTCCGCCGATCTCCGTACTCTGTCTAATCTCAAGTTAACAGCGCTCTACTCCGCAATCAACTTACCATAACATTTGCTTGTCAATTCAAGTATTACACAACTGGAACGACTCCCCTGCCCGCCTCAGGGCGCTCGTCTGTTATCTTATCTCAAGCGGCCACTTCCGGGGTACGTATCCATTGTTCCGGTACCGCAAGCACCAACAGGGCAAACGGCCATTTTAATAACCAGATCTCACTCATTATCTGCTATCGGTTTTTCTCCACTTTGCATCATTAATTAGCAGCAGTATCCGTAGCAGCACCGTCATCAACATCAATAATATCCTCACCATCATAGCATTTAGATACCATATCTTTCTAGCGACTAATAGCAACCACCATGGCTACGACCACAGTTGAGACAACAGCACCAGCTGCGCAATTTACAACGGTGCAATTGATGACACCTAATGGACCTGTCTCCCGCCGAGTTCGCTGCGGCGAGCCACGCACTCCAACGCTTGATGAAATGCCCATTATAGACCTCAGCTCCCTGGATGGAGACGCAACTGCGCGCAAGGCTCTAGCCACAAAGATCAAATCGGCGGCAGAGAACACGGGGTTCTTCTACGTCTGCAACCACGGCATTCACCAAGATTTGATTCAAGAAGCTGTCCAACAGATCAAGGCCTTCTTCAACCAATCTACAGAAGCCAAAGATCGGGTCGCGTTTGATAAAGCTGGTAAATTCTGTGGTTATCACGGAGTAGGGACAACGCAAATCAACAACCAGGAAACTAAAGGTAGGGAAACTAATGATTCACATCGCGATTTATTCATAGATACTTACTACATCTCATAGACAAGAAGGAAACTTTCTCTATGCGATATGACACTCGTATTGACCCAGCCCATGATCGTGTTGATGATATCAATTCCAACTTTGATGCTACAGACTATGTCTGGGACGGGACAAGCCATCTTACAAACTTCCGCCCTGTTCTTACCGAGTTCTATCAAAAGAGGCTGATGCTGGCACGCAAGCTTATCCGCCTCTTTGCACTTGCTCTCCAGCTACCCGAAGATTACTTTGACTCTATTACTACCACTCCCGGAGCCGACGCAGTGTACATTCACTACCCTGGTACTGATTTTAGCGACACCGGCAACACCGAAGATGTCGACGTCGGAATTGGATCACACACAGATATCCAGTGCGTGACTTTGCTCTGGCAGGATATGTCCGGTGGGCTGCAGGTTCTCTCAGCGGACGATGAGTGGCTGGACGCCCGACCAATCGAGGGAACCCTGGTCATCAACATAGGTGACTTTCTACAGAGGCTTTCCAACAACCGGTTCAAGTCGACTGTGCATCGTGTTTACAACCGACAAAAGGCATCTCGCTATGCCATGCCTTTCTTTCTGGGATTTAACCCGGACGCGGTCTGTGAGGTTGTACCAACATGTACTGACGAGGATCACCCTCCTCTATATGAGCCGATTTCATGCGGCAAGGTAATTTGAATCTATTTTGGATACTGAAAGGTGTTGAAACTGACGGTTTACAGTGGCGCGATTCTCGTCTCAAGTTAGCAGAAAGCGGAAAGGTAGCGTGATGCGCAGGAGGCGACAAGGGATGTAGTTGATCTATATATCAACCGAGGGCCAATGATTCATTACATAGTAATTCCAGCTCCTCCTCCATGAACAATACAACTACCGGCATGGCAAGCCTGCCATCCTATGAGTGTGAAAAGTTGGCATGTAAACTTGATGCCTCAGGCATTTTATATCCGTCCTTGAGACGTAGTGTCTCTCCGTGCGTACAGTCCAAATATTGCAGTCCTTACTCTACCCATAGCTCATAATATACAAATACTCCTCACCCTAACTAGGTAAAGAAAATACTTGACGCTCAAACCCTCAGATCCGTCATGATCTCTTAGCGAGGTTGTAATCTTATATCTGAAGGGGCCTATTTGACTATGCGTCAGCAGCGTGGACTTAAGAGCCAACGCTGTGGAGGGGATACGGAGCCTCCTTTGTCCAGTGATCCAGTCGCCATGCGCGAGAGGTGAGATAAAACAGTACAGTCAAAGCACTCATTCTATGCTAGCTCGTTGAGGTTAAGATTCAGCTGCTTCAGAGCGTACCAAAATGAGAAGGCGTTTGGCTCGCTTCGAGCTAATCTCTGAAATTACGGACCATGGCGACGATGATAGATTGCAGCCTTTACCAGACTGGAATATCTTATCACCTCCCTAACGGGGTCCGGAAATTTTCTACGATAGTTCTTGCCCCGTCAGCTTTGGCAATGGCCGCCCTATGTGAGATAATTCTACCCAAGTCGGTCTTTGTTTTTAATGAAGTTATTGAGAAAGTAGCTCGATGCGCAGAAGAACTTGCAGATATACGATCACTAGCGCACCAACATCGAGACGACTTAGGAGCCCTCCGGTCTAAGATCAGCGTGTTAGGATTAGGGTTAAATCAGTCTGAAGCTATTGCTGTTTAATTTCACGAGGTTCTACGGTATAAGTGTAGGTGCTACTTGTTGGCTTGATCGTTTACTAGAGTAGGTGATCGCAGCTACTTCCACGGTTGGTTTGAGCCGAATGATTTGGATCATTGGTGATTTCTACATTTCAAACGAAATAGAAGTGTCTGGTAGTCATAAAATGAGGCTCAAGGGCCGATTCTTTTATTGGTGGTGGGAACGTGCAGGCAAAAGCTTAGAAGGTGACCGACAGTACCAGATCTTGTCTGTAGAGGGCGGATCACAACATTAGCGAATCAAGGAAATGGCCCGCAGCCACTTCTTGTTAATGCGTGGAAAATCGTTGCTAGTTGCCCACATATTGGCGGGCGAACAAATCAAAAAACTGGCCCTGATCCTTGTATCATAACGACGTATGATAGACTGTCGCGGGTTGGTCTTCTTTCAACCGGGCATTGATCTAATTCTCCAACGCATAAGTAAGCTGTCTGACGGTAGGTGTTACTATTAAGACTGTTAATACTGTCGTCGCAGCTCGCGGAGCTAGTCCCAGAGTTGCTCTGAGCGAGGTATGACACTCTCAGTGGCGGAAGAGTGCCCCTGACTTTATCTGTCTCTCGCAATACTCAGCACTTCTAATAGGTCCCCTTTGACGAGCCCAATCGACTTAGGCTCCAGATTCGTTGAGGGACAACGCCGAGCATAGTCTCGGCGTTACGACCATTCGAGGAAACCATAATGATTATCGCATAGAACCATTGACGAGCGGCATCGACAATCTATTATGGCATCTCGAGCGGGGGCACTGGAACCACGATTCCATACTCTTGCCTGGTGTTGAGAACGATATAAACCGGGACTTCTACACTAACCAGCTTCACAATTACCATGGATATCGTAACAATGTCGAATTCCCTACGCAGCTAGGGAGTCTAAGTATTGCATACCATGAGCAATTCAACTCTTTTACGAGTTTAGAGCCCCATGGTACCGTACCTACCACCTCGGATTCCCGAGATGGTAGTAGCCTTACACAGGATTGAACCACATAGGGGAAATGCTGCGCGCTTGCCCCGTCAAGACGATGGAGACATGTTAGGTTGGTCTGCCTTCATCTTCCCATCGAGAGTCAAAGGACTGGTCTTATACTACCACAAGATCCTATCTATTCACCGCTTCTGCATAGCTCTTATAACCTGCCTGTATGTGTCTGCTTTATAGCACTGTTTACGACCATCATGCTAATGTGAAACCTGTTCTAGGAGGAATATAACATGTGAGACCTCCAACTCATGGGCTGCCCCCTTTACGAAGTTGCTCTATTCCAAACATCATCAATACCATCCTCTCTCTCTGAAAACCCGTCGAAAATAATATCCGAAATACCCCTTCGGGCGCCTACTTTACCAACACGGTTTAGAACATGCCTCACCAACCAAAAGCGTACTGTCGTGCTACGGTCACTAGCTAATGACAGGGGCGCCAAGGATGCATTCACGTGTCATCCGAATGCCAAACCACAACAGGTAAAGTACCCCGTCTCACCCCCCAACCCCTGATGACCTGACCTTTGCTAACTGGTTGTAACAGCAGGAACACACCTTAATCGGACCCAACTACTGTCAGACGTGTATGACGAAAAAGACACCGAAGTGGCGAACAGGCCCTTCTGGGTCTAACTCTCTTTGCAACTTCTGTGGTTTGATGTATGCCAAGCGATGGTCTAAATGCCGTAGGATAAACAACAGTGGTGAGACATAGGAAGGTGAGATGCAAACACACCGACATGCCTGAGCCTTCTTGTTTTTTTCTAATGAGTTTAATGTAATTTCATGCATTCCAATAATATATACCATCTGGCTGTCATCTTACGATAGTCTGCTCATGTTCCTCGTGTATTCAACCAGCATTGGTGCGTTTATTCCTGAGCCCAGCCATGCTTCAGTCCCGTCATGTATTTACAGATTCCAAAATACCCTTCTCTCTGAGTATATCCCCCAATACGTGGAGTTTCACTGGCTTCGTAAGAAACAGGTCGAAGCCACTACCGCGTGCCTCCCTTTGTGCCTCTTCTGTGGCCAGACCAGATATCGCAAATATCGGAACACCATTTTTAATTCCCTTCTTGCTTTCAAAAGCCCTAATCAATCTTGCCGCTTCAAAACCATTCATCACTGGCATTGAGATGTCTGACAGTATACATGTAAAGTCTCCTGGTGACTGCGTGTATTTTTCCAGTGCTTCCTTTCCATTGACAGCTTTGTCGTATCTGATTTGGAGTTTCTTCATATATGCGGCAAGAATTTTCAGGTTGATATAATTGTCTTCAACAAGCAGTATTCTCGGGGCGTGGGTATCCGGATTAATCGGCTCTTGGTCAATCGGTGGTAATTTTGTCGGTGCTCGCTCGACCGCACTGCCAGCACCTTCACTTGCAACAGCAGCAGGCGGTGGTAAGTTTGGTATGGCACGGCTGGTGTCGTCCAGGTTCGGTTGTGGAGAGACCGTAGAGCTCGAATCGCGACCAGGCGTCGGGCGTCGATTGACCGCTGGTGGGCTACTAGCGGGGAGAGGTGGGGTGGGATGAGGTTCGTCATCTTCTGTCCAACGACTGTAGGCGAGTGATAAGGTCTTGGCGAGTTTTCGTGGACCGACCCTACGTGATATGCTCGTTAGTTTTGAATGGTACATAGTCAGTGGTCAACTTACGGCTGCGACACAAATTGGAAAACGCCTTTCCAGCCGGCCGCATAGGAATCCCTCGTTCTCTCGTAGGCGGCCAAGGCATCCTGACATATAACAACGTTTGGAATCAGAGCAAGCGAGTCCGTGTACTGGGTTGTAGCTGGCAACGCATCCTGCGTCCAGAGCATGAGATCTGGTTTTGTCGAGTTGTCATCTTCCGCTAGTAGCTCAAGCTTCAACCATTCTTTGCAAATATGATCCAAAGTATTCCGCAGGACAGATTTGTGGGTGGAGCCAGATACGATCCGCACACGCAGTCCCGCCAGATCCTGGACTTGTTCATTAAATTCAGCTTGAGCACCCAAGAAATTGGATGGAACTCCAGGCGATCTAGGCCTCTCGAGAGGAAGCAGAACAGTAACTGTTGTACCAACGCCGACTTGACTTTCAATCGATATTTGACCTCTAAATTGTTTCACAATTTGTTTGACGAGGCTGAGTCCAATGCCGGTCCCTGGGGACAGATCATCCTCTTGACTGAAGGGCTTGAAAACTCCCCTCTGGAGATACTCCTGGCTAATACCTTTGCCTGTGTCTTTGACCGCGAAACAAACAACTTGCTCCGGCCTATGACGCCTAACAGCAGTGACTTGCTGCGTGAGCGAGATGGTGATAGTCCCGTCGGGTGTGTACTTCAACGCGTTGCCAACAATGTTCATGACAATGCGACGAACTGCTCCCACATGGAAACGGAATAGCCAGTCACACCCAGAGTCCAAGGAAAGAATCACAGCTAAGTTTCCGAAACTAAAAGTCGTGTCCGTTGGTTGAGTGACTCCAGGGCTGAGCTGGTCCATAGCTTCAAGATAGTCTGACGCAGTATTGGCTGTATTGTCTGCATGACGTGAAGTGCTGCCTGCTTGCGGCTGTTGTTGTAGACGAGAAATATACTGCTTGATGGATTTGTGTTGGAAGTTAAACCCGGCAAAGACACTCTCGACCACATCCTCTACCAGATCGTCGACTAAATATTCGCTCACGAGAATCTTCTTGCCAAAATGCTGCGACCCAGGTTTATTGAAATGGCTCGTCGGTTGACCACCGGTGGCCTTATTGATTGAATCGGCGAAATTATTTACTCTGGAATAATCGAGAAGATGATCTATTGTGTCGAGTAACGTTCGCGAGCAGGTCTCGATAGTGTGTGTGATATTGGTCTGAAAAACGTCGAGTTTGGTGTCGGCTATGAGCTCCGTGCTCAGCAGTACGCCGTGAAGAGGAGAACGTAGTTCGTGGGAGAGGGATCCGAGGGCATCTGATTTAATCTTTGCAGATTGCAGAGCTTCAAGTCGCGCAATCTCAACTGCAGCAAGAGTTCCAAAGCCGCGCAAGTAGCTTAGTTCCCCTTGGACGGTGAACGTGCGCGTAGGAGCGTTGGTATAAATTAGTCCGCTGGCACACCATCGTTCTTTTGTGGGGTCCCAGACAGGGAAGAAGGCTACGCTGCGGGCGCCTGGAAATGCAGCGGAAATTATTCGACCCTCGCGCTGACGTGACAAAGGTTTCCTTTGCAATTTTCTGTGTGGCGAAGACGACGGGGTTTCTTGGCCAGCTACTGGGCGGCCACGTTTTGCCCATGGTATCCAAGAGGACAGATCGTCAGACGATGAGTCAGATGTTTGAAGCTCCCCGTCAACATTGAACATGAAGACCTTGCCTTTAGGATATTGGTTCAACATTTTCCTCATGAACTTTTCACTGAGCGCTACCGAGCTCGCGGGATCTTGAGCATGGTCAATGCTAGAGGTTCTGGAAGTGGAATACCCCCTTATGTCACAAATATGATCTTTTTTGCCGTCCTCTGGGGGGTGGGCACTGTCGTCGCTGCTTGCTGAGGACGATTGCTCTACAGATCCGGGCTTGCCTCCTGCAGTGTTGGCCTTGTGAGCCCGATAGCTCGCCATGGTCGCGTCAAGAAACAGGCAGCCCTCGACTTCGACCGACTCTCTGATGATATTGGCCGCCCTTGAAAAGATGTTGGCTAGGCTTCGGTTCTCTGACATGGTGTCTTTTGTGCGCTCAGCCGGAGTCATCGGGGCGCTAGCATGACGGGCTTGCTTTGACAATTCATCGTCTTCCAATGGAGGTCCGTCAGATGTGACACTCTCTATGTCGCTCTCCAAGGCCTGTTGCTTTAAATTGAGATTCCCTTCGATCGATGAATGAATATCCTCGAAGGCGGTGGGGTTTGAACCGTGACGCCAGCCGGTGAGTGTCGAACCGCCCTCAATGAAGGATCCTATGCCTCTGTTCATTCTTGCATTTCTCCTATTGATAGCCTTGAGGCTCTCCGTCTCGAGGTGGTCGGAGATCGCACAGGAAATATCGCGCAATCGATCGCCGTCCACATCCGTCCACTCGCGTGCAGCCGCATTGACGACATGGTACACGCCGATATTTATGCCTCGTTTGGTGCGAATCGGGATAGCGGCGTAGAAAGTAGCATGGGAAGGTCCCAACATGGGAGTAGCACGGGCCGGGAATCTGTCATCATCTCTCAAGTTTGGTACGACGGTGACAGGGAGCTCCCCATCATCTTCATGTTTGGGGCCGTCGGCCGACTTGTTCAAGATGGTATAATCGCATGCATCATCCCCCCGACGAGCGGCCGTTCCGCAAAGTCGAAATGACTCGTTATATTCGTGGTTAGGTACCGAAGGGCGTAGATAGGTACCGGAAGTAGCTTCAGCTATGAAGTACTGATACTCGGAATCGAAAAGAGAAACAAAGGCTCGCTCTGCGCCGACGTGGTAAATGCCAAGCTGAGTGAGGGCCGTCAAGATGGTACTAATGGACGAGAGGCGATCGGTCCCTTGGGTTGATCGTCGAAAGTCTTGCACGACGTGAGAAAGTTGGAATGGAAGCCAGTATCTGACAATTACCTATCAGCTTTTTGTCGCCCATGGGGAAGAGGAAGAGAAGCAAGGTTCAATGGGAATGGGGCGGGAAGAGAGGGGTAAATCCAATTCTCACCTAAAGGTTTCCCTCTCACGAACAGATTCGGAAACAATCTTGTGAGGCGTTACATGCCTGGGGTTCGATTGGGCGGCCATGACAAATTTGACGACGACCCAAAATGCATCATGAAATTACGTGAAAAGGCGGAAAAGACCGGTTCTACCGTTGGACCCTGGGGACGAGAAAGGAGAAGCGTTAAGTATAAACAAACATGCGCTGTTGAGACTTGAGAGATTAGCGACAAGGGAAATTTGTGCGGCTTGTGGTCTAGACTCCAGAGCAACCACCATGCTAAGGAACTTTTGCCACGTGAAGTAGGTTCCTTGTCGAGATTTCTTCCTGCGATCGAGATATCCACGTTTAGCAACCGGTTTTTGATCGATCAATTATCGGTAGGGGTTGTTCCCGATCCTCGCGATGATCCAATTTTGATACTTTTCGGGACACTACGTAGATCGTCAGGTCAATAGTTTTGCTATGCGTCATCGGTTGTTCTAACCCGCGCCACTCCACTCCGCCCGGCCTTGTTTTCGCTGATCACTAAATGATCCTAGCTCGATTGCGGATTAACTGCTTTCCGATTCACATTAAACACATAAAGTAACTAAAATAAACCTGAGTCATGGAAATACTCTATATCTTGATTGGGTGCCCAAATAGGGAGCGACAAATGGTTTGGAGCGTGTATACGGAATTCATTTCCAATCCAATCTCTTCGGCGTGAAGTTGCCGCAATTTTGGCTTTGGTACAAGATTGAAGTTCAAAAAGATGGGGTAAGAACTACCCTCTCAAACCAATGTCGTCACCTTCGTCAAGAGCATCGATTACGATGAAGAGCTCATCAAATGAAGAGGGCGACATCGGTCATGGCGCCTATGAGATCTTTCGTTTTTAACGAGTGTGGACCATCCTCCTTACACCTTTTCAACAAAGTCACAACCCCCTCAGGCACAGGGCTAGGACAGCTCTCAACTAACTGTCTTAGAAGACTCCACATGACTTGTGGAGGTCGCTGCTGTTCTCTTTCTCCTGAGTTGTAATAGAAGAAGACAACAGCTGAGTTTGCGCTCGTGTTCTGGCTGGGTTTTGTACAGAGTCGCGAAGAAGGCTGCAGAAGAGCTCAAGAAACAGACCGAGGAGGATATGACGGCTGAGCAAGCCCCGATCAAATTTAAAGACGCTGTGGGCCGGAGGGTCACCACGACCTGATGGGCCCTACTGTTGGACTCATCCTGCTCTCTGTATGGGAGAAGGTCGTTCAAACAGGCTGGGCTATGATCATGACAATGTGGCCAATGGAAACTACGCCTCCTCTGGGATTCGTGGGGGCCTTTTCAACTCATGACAAAGGTGGTTCTTCAGAGGATTTTCCTAAAAGTCTCTTTGCATAAAGTAACGGTCTGGAGGGCGAGGATGCTAGGCCCTCCAATGTCATTACTGTAGGTCTTGGAGGTGGAAACGGTAGCAGGCACAAAATAACGCCTGACAACCACTCAGGGATGGCTGGGTTTACATTTAGCAGCCATAGAAAAAGAGGAAGGCCATAGATTCCAGCTCGGCGGCTCATCAAAATGAAAAGCAACTTGTAGGAGTGTTGCTTGGTCTCGTCGCAGCTATAGCCCAGTAAAGAACCGACAGCCGGATTGGTGGTTGAGGTATTTGTTAGTTTATCAGGTTACAAGAGGCTGTCAAGTTGAGGGAATTGGAAATAGCTGAGACCAAGCGCCCAACGAGTAGAGCAGATTGACACGCGCCTCGAGCCTGGCCAATACTAACTAATCATGGTCCAAGAGTAGGTTCAGTCGAGTGCCCACCATTGGATGTATGCACATGAGGAGCTTGTATATACTATTCCCGAAACGTACATGGGAAGTGACTGGCTTCAGTTGGTCGGTATGTACGCGAGCAGTTGTCACTCTAGCACTGCGCTTGAAAGTGTGTTTAAATGCTCGAGACAGCGCTCAGAACTGTTGTGTGCGGCTCCATACAGTCAGGTCCACCCTTGCACGAGGCTAACGGACAGTCTTCTGCTTCCTCAACGTGAGAGGATGATGATCGTGGGTAAACAATTTGCTGGGTCAGGACCAGCGCGTACAGGACGTTATCAATCTGTTCTAACCCGCCACAAGCCTGGGGCTATTGAGGGATCATCGGTCATCTTGGGAAATTTATACGTGGAGTGATATAGGTCTTCCATCATTCGGCGGTAGCTGGGTGGCACTTGGGATATTCATGGATCTGGGTCGCAGCGAGGTCGGTACGGTGAGCATTTCTGGGTGAACATTAGGTGTGTGAAGATACTGTGCCAAAAATGCCTCTTCTAACCTAGTTGATAAGGCGCCGAGGCTTGTGCCAAAGACACAAAACGCCGTTGTCTAGCCGCGATAATTGATCTGCATATCGACCAAGGGCTAATGATTCTTTACACATTAATTCCACCTGCCTCCTCACGTCAATACATTTACCGACATGGAAAGACTCCCATTCTATTGTGAGAATGTGCTCGCTGCTTTTGTGTGTGTGTGATTTATAGACTCTACTGCGTTTTCGATCTGCCACAAGATTGGTCTTCGCTATCTTTTAATTTGGGTTATGCCCGACATTTAAAAAATGCTATTCTTACACAAAATTGACATTATGTTCCAGTGCCCCCATAGGACAGTACTGATTATACATATCCATAGCCAGATGCTGTAGGCGCGATGACGGTATTTAGTGTCTGTAACTAGCCCGAGAATTAGTTGAAATCAACAAGCACCAACAGCACCAGCCAAAAGCAGTTGTGATCCATGCAAGTGCAGACCAACCAACCGCCCTCTAACCGCGTTTCATCTCATAGTAATTACGGAGTACAGCTCGTAGGGTTACACTCTTCACATCTGTACTAGAGCGCTTGCGGGGTGCGGGGGAAGTGTGACGGGATGGGATTTGTTGTTTATTGATAGAAGACAACTTCAAGTTTAATGGAAATATTCTCAACTAAGTCTGGACTCCATAATTGTATTTATTACGGAAATATAAAATTATCCCCTGTTTATTTTTTACCATTACTTAGTACCCTGAATCGTGACATCCATCGAAGGTTATACTGTTAAAAGCGATAAGTGTGTAGGGTAGGGAAAGGTTCACAAACTCTAGACATCAAAAGCCACAATGCGCGCTGTACCAAGGCCGTGAATGTCTTGGGTAATCATGAAAGTAATCACGCCACGGAATACGGAGTACGGATACAATATATATATATGATCCTCCGAAGGGATAAGACCAATCGCTAACAATCCGGGTAAGTGCCAAGCAAGGGAAAGATAAGTAGGCTAAAAGGGACCGGAAAGCGGCCCGAGCCGCCCGACCAAGTTTTGCAATGCGGGTAATTTCCAGCAGCTACTATACTTCTTCAAGGGGGTTTGGTGACAAGTCATTACGAGATCTTTCAATCACCTATACAGCACATTGCATCTCCTTGCAAGTCTTTACAAACTTCCCTCACCGAGCCATTCAGGTAACACGTCAATGTCTTCCACTGCTCCTGGCCTGGGCACAATGCCCACATCCGACATTGTGTTCCCTTTGCATGAGTTTGACGACTCTCCTATCAATCGGTACACGCAACACTGGACTCTGCGATTTGATGCCGTTCTTGACACGCAAAAGCTATGTGCAGCTCTCACACACCTTCTCAGCCAGGGCGATTGGAGAAAATTAGGTGGCCGGTTGCAGTTTAACAAGGCCGGCAAGCTTGAGATACATGCACCAAGAACATATACTCAAGAACGTCCGGCATTTCAGTATTCAGAGGAGACCTTCTCAGTGAGAACTGCAGATCATCCTGTCGCGAAGAACCTCCCGAGGGCAAGAGGAAAGGCCGAATTGTTCCCCGGCATCACTTCGCAATTCAATTCCTTGACCCTTGGCCCTGAATGGGGACTGAACTTTGATGAACACCTTCGTCGCAAAGAGCCCGTTATTGGCGTCCACATAGCTCTCTTCAACGACGCAACATTGATCAGTCTTCGCTGGGTTCACGTGGTATGCGATTTCATGGGGATCAAAGCTCTGGTCCTGGCTTGGTCAATGGATCTTTATGGGCGCTATGATGACATCCCTCCTTTTATGGGCGCATACGACGACCCTTTGAGGAATATTGGCTCAGCGACGCCCGACGAGCCTTACGCTCTGGCTGATATAAAGCTGAGTCCTGATGCTTTCAAAAAGACCTACGACAAATATTTGGAGCACGTTGCGGAATACCCGATATCTGTGCGACGCATGCTCGTGCTACCTGACTCGGCCTTACAGAGGATCAAGATGAATTTTGTCGGCGGCCATGGTTCGGATAGGCTCGAAGTGATTCCAAAGGGAGCACTCTTCAATGGGCAATTCGTAAGCGACGCTGATATCTTATCTGCTTGGGCGGCGCGACTCTGCTGCAGTATCCTTCCTGCGGTGGATCGTCCCGTCCATATAATGGGCATGTATGAGGCGAGACACTGTCTACCAGAAACGTTTCCCCAACGCAAGGACAAGCCCGATTCCAGCCCCGTCTTCATCGCCAATGCAACCTTCTCGACATCCACCAACACCACGCTGCGAGCTCTTCGGCAGCAGCCGCTAGCGAGAACCGCCCTCTTGGTAAGGGAGTCGGTGGCGACCTTGACCAAGGCCCCTCAAGTGCACGCGCAGCTGCATCTTTTGCGGGAGTCATATGCGAAGGACAAGGAGAACCCGGCCGTCTTTGCGGCCGAAGACTCCTTCATCTTGGTCGTGTCTAATTTCAGCAAAATGGGCTTTTTCGACTCAATCGACTTCTCCCCCGCTGTTATTACCCCCGCCGTAGGTGGTCATGGAAAATCTCCGGGCAAGCTCGCATGGCACCAGTGGACTTCGATCGAGCACAGCACGCATATTCGCAATATGTTCCAAGTGGGCGGCAAAGATGGCCAGGGCAATACGTGGATGATGGGAATCTTGCCACCCGAAACCTGGGCTTTGGTGGAGGAGCATTTAGCCGGCCTCTCAGAGCCCAAGGCGCTAAGCAAGCTGTAGGATCTGGCTCCTGCGAGGCACAGTTCTGCGGCTCATCGGCTTCTGACCAATAAAGAGAGAGCTACATATACCAGGCCTATCCTATGCCCAACTTACATAGTAACTAGCTGATGCAACCTCACAATCCTTCCGGAAATACTATGCAGTGCAGGTAGCTTTCAGCCGTCATTGGCAGGGTAAATGCTATGCTTTTATCTAGCCCTATACCTGCACACCACCTATTATTGCATTCACGTATCTTGGTAATCTGCTAGTCTGTCTTTCCGAGCTAAGTAGTGACCTCAACAGCCTTACGCCTCTATGATCCTACGCCTGGCCATAAGGAGCCGTTGATCCGATTTTGCCTAGAATGGCAGAACAGTTATATACCACCAGATCATGAGGATGATGGTCTCCATGTGTCCCATTTACGGGTCTTGGTCATTGACTGCCGTCCAATTTAGCCTATTGCGAATCCTTCGAAGAGGGGGAACACCGTGGTTTGCGAAGAACATACGCTACCAATAGATAACATTATATAGTATACCATAATCGAAAGGGTGACACATGTAGATTGCTTGGTAGTTCTTCTCATATCGCCGACCCTAGAGCCATCGGACTATCATCGCAGCAAAGCAGTATCTCTTATTTTCAACCATGAGCCCTCCAGCCCCAATAGCCATCATTGGCGTCGGTTGTAAACTTCCCGGTGGAGCTAACAACTTAGATAACCTTTGGCAACTCCTGTCTGAGGGCCGTAATGGACAGACAGAGATTCCCAAAGACCGCTGGAACGCGGATGCGTGGTTCGACGCTTACCCAGATGCGAAGCAGTCTATGGTAACTAAGCACGGTTATTTCCTTCAGGATGACATCTCTCAGTTTGACGCCAAATTCTTTGGCATTTCTACTGCGGAAGCAAACTCAATGGATCCTCAACAGCGTCTCTTTCTTATGACGACGTATGAGGCTCTCGAAGATGCTGGTATTCCCGTTGAGACACTGCGCGGCTCCAATACTGGTGTGTATGCCAGCATATTCGAGAGGAGTTACGACCGTATGGGGCACAAGGACCTGTCCACAATTGGCAGGACGCATCTGAACGGGACGGGCGAGTCAAGTGAGTTAATGTAGCTAGCCAGTGATGCCTATACTCGGCTGCTTACACTACATCAGTCCTCTCAAACCGGATATCGTACTGTTTCGACCTACGGGGTCCCTGCATGACGATTGATACTGGCTGCGTATGAACCTTTGAGCTGGGTTGCTAGCCGAGTCCTTCACTGACTGTGTGTAGTCTGGCAGTCTGGTTGGCTTACATCAAGCATGTCACAGCCTTCGATTGGGCGAGTCGAATCTCGCCTTGGTTGGTGGCTCACAACTCGTCATTCAGCCAGACGTTCTAAGTATAAGTGAGTGTTATTCCCCTTCCTTGCTGTATATAGGTTGCAGGCTAGGAAACTTGATGCCGGTTCGAAAAAGATCTAGGCTTAAATTTGCAATCGTCAGAGATGAACACCATGCTGATAATCATATAGTGAGTGGTATGGGAATGCTCAACCCAGATGGAAAGTCATACGCGTTTGACTCAAGAGGCGCTGGGTATGGACGCGGTGAAGGCGTTGCTACAATAGTCCTCAAGCGTCTAGATAACGCACTTAAAGATGGGTAGGGAATGAATCCCTTGCGGCCGCTTGGCGTATTAACCACAATGGCAGTGACCGGATACACGCCATAATTGCTAATTCGGGCATGAACCAAGACGGTAAAACGCCTGGTCTGAACACCCCAAGCAGCGAAGCACAGGCTGCACTCTCGCTCCGTGTGTACCAAGAGGCTGGACTGAATCCTGCTGATACATCATTCGTTGAGGCTCACGGTACTGTAAGTTTGTGAGCAAGTCATAAGAAGAATCAGTCTAACGAACGAACAGGGAACACAAGCAGGTGACCGCGAAGAGATAGCGTCTATATCTAAGGTTTTCTGTGAAGGCTCTGGTAGGACAGATGACCTTTACGTCGGTTCAGTCAAAACAAACATCGGCCACCTCGAGGCTACATCTGGTATTGCCGGCTTGTTGAAATCCATACTCATCCTCAAGCATGGTCAGATTCCTGCCAACCTCAACTTCATCAAACCAAAGCCGTCCCTAAAGCTCTATGAGAAGAAGATAAAGGTACAGGCCCTAAGTCGCCAAATTACACTGAAGACGCTCTAACATGCTAGCAGATCCCCAGTGAACTTACAAAGCTGCCAACACCACAGAACAATGGCCCCGCTCGAGTATCAGTCAACTCATTTGGCTACGGAGGAACCAATTGTCACGTTATCCTTGAGGCCCCAGATTCCAAACAACAGCTCAACGGGAGTACCAACGGGACATTAACTCATGAGAATAACTCGGAATTGAGGAATGGAGGCACCAATGGATCCTCAACCGCTCACTTGGCTTCTGTGAACGGATCTTCAGCTCTTACTGATGCCGCTACCACTAGTGAATCTATCCCGCAACTATTTGTTCTCAGTGCATCAACCGAGAAGGCTCTGTCGTCAACCTCTGAGAATATCAAGCAGTGGGCAAGTACCCACCCGCTAGAACCTCAGACTCTACGCAGTCTTTCCTACACGCTGGGTGCTCGCAAATCTGCTCTTTCATTCCGCCGAGCTATCGTTGCGTCGACATCCGTGGAGCTGTTGGAAGAGCTGGACCAATCAGTCCATCCAAAGAGAGCGGCCACTCTTGCACCTCTCAGCTTTGTCTTTTCCGGACAAGGTGCGCAATGGCATGCGATGGGGCGTGAGCTCATCAGCTCCTCACGATGCTTCCGACAGTCAATAGTGGCTATGGATAAAACGATCCGACAGGAAGGAGGATCATGGAGCCTTATTGACGAGCTACTCAAGGCGGACGACGAGTCGCGGATTAACGAGGCTGAGATATCCCAGCCTGCGACCACGGCTATCCAGATTGCGCTTGTGGATTTGCTGGAGAGCTTTTCTATAAGGCCTAGTCGAGTAGTTGGCCACAGCTCTGGTGAAGTTGCCGCTGCCTATGCTGCTGGCACCTTGAGCAGAGACAACGCCATCATTGTGTAAGTCAATTGCATAGCCTACGAGATAATGTGACTAATACCCAGTAGTGCCTATCACCGTGGTGTTGCGTCCTTGAATGCGAAGTCAGCGGCCACAGTGCCTGGTTCAATGATGGCGGTCACTCTTGGAGAGGCCGAAGCGCAGCGATACATTGACCAGGTTACCACTGGAATCGTCAGTGTAGCCTGTGTGAACAGCCCATCGAGCAGTACAATTTCGGGAGATTCTGCTGCAATTGATGAACTCAAGTCTTTACTCGACGCCGAAGGCATCTTTGCCCGCAAACTCAAAGTCGATACTGCCTATCACTCGCATCATATGCGGCGAATCGCACAGGATTACCACGAAGCGATGCGAAACATCGAGTCCTCTGACGTACGGAGCGGTGTCACATTCTACTCAAGTGTTACCGGTACAATCAAATCATCAGCATTCGGCGCCGACTATTGGAAAGACAACTTGGTCTCTCAGGTAAAATTCAGCCAGGCATTGGCTTTGTTACGCGATGATCAATTGAAGAACGAACCAGCGATGGACACAACTGTGTTTATCGAAATCGGCCCTCATTCAGCTTTGGCAGGTCCTTCTCGTCAAACACTCACGCAACCAGGAAGTGCAAAGTTCAAATTTGAATATTTATCTTCCCTGGTGCGCCATAAAAACGCTGTACAGACAATGTTGTCTCTTGCCGGCAAGATCTTCGAGCTGGGCCTCAAGGTCGACCTGGAGGCTGTACTCAAGATGACTGATGAAGCAGAGCCTGAGATTATCAGGGATCTGAGATCGTACCCTTGGGATCTTGCTCCATTCTGGCACGAATCTAGACTCAGCAAGGCTCATCGTTTTCGCAAGTTTGCACCACATGATTTACTCGGCCTACTGGACCCGGCGAGCACCGTTCAAGAGCCACGCTGGAGATACCACATCAACTTGGACGCCTTGCCATGGCTGCGTGATCACGTAGTCGAGGGCTTCACATTATATCCAGGTGCAGGATACCTGACCATGGCTATTGAGGCGATGAAGCAGCTTGTGCAGCTGAGAGATGCTCAGCAGTCGATTTCAAAGTTCATCCTCCGTGATGTAACCATTTCGAAATCCATTGTCCTCAGCGAGTCGGATAACGACGAGCAGTCTGGCGAAGTTGAAGTACAGCTAAGCATGTCCACCTCACGTCAGTATGAGGGCAGTCGCTGGGAATCATTCCGAATCTGGTCATATGACAATGTCAATGGGTCATGGTCCGAGCACTGCTCGGGTGAGATTACGGTCGAGTATGACAACACTGGGGATGATGAGGTGAATGGGACAAGAGAAGCCGATTTGCGTAAAGAGGAATCGATGCAACTTCTCAACGATGCTCGACAGAGCTGTGATTTGGAGATGACAAAGGCCGAATTCTATGAGTTTGCTAAGCTTACTGGCAACCAATGGGACGGGGCTTTCAGTCCAATTGATTCTCTGAAGTACGGCAACAAACAAGGTCTTCTCGATATTATTATTCCAGACGTGGCTACTTTGATGCCATATCGATCCTTCCGTCCTCACGTCATTCACCCAATCACCCTCGATGCTGTTCACCAACTCAGTGGCATGCTTTTCAAGAAGTTTGTGTCAAACGCTCCTTGTGTGCCGACCAAGATTACTCTGTTGGAAATTGACGCCAACATCACGGCACGAGCAGGCGATAGTCTGACTGCCGCCATGCAGATCGAACCCGATGGACTAAAAGCATCTACAGGTCAGTCTTGGGTGTTTCAACAAGATGGCGATGGCCAGCTTCGACCAGTCATCAAACTTTTGGTCAACCTCAGAGCCATTGGCGAGGCGCATCAAAATGAGAACCGGCCTTTCGTTCAGGATAAGGTGAATCGACTAGACTGGAACCTAGACGCAGACTTTATGACAGAAACGTCATTCTCTCACTTTCTTTCTACCACACTGGGGCTGGATGAGAACATGACGTATAACTATGAAGGCAGCAAGGTTTCTGCTGTCGAAGCTGAGGAGAGCTTCCGCACGGCTGACCAAGCAGCATCTATTTGGATTCGAGATGCACTGATCCACGTTGAGGCTAACAACGTTGAGATCACGAGCCCTCATCTAGTCAAGTATCTTGGATGGATGAAGAAGTGGGTCAACTCTGACTACTACAACAAGATTATGTCAGGCTTGAGCATCGAGGACGAAGTCGGCATACTGCAACGCATTGATTCTCTCACAGACGCACCTGAGCTACAACTGCTTGCACGTGTCGGTAGAGCCCTTCCCGGCATCCTAGGTGGTACACTCGAACCCCTGAGCGTCATGCTTGAGGGGAACCTCCTGATACGGGCTTACGAGGGTGGAACTTTCAGTGGCGACTATGAGGCTGCAGTTGCATATCTCCAACTTCTCACATTCAAGAATCCGCGCCTTCGCTTTTTGGAGATTGGCGCTGGGACAGGAGGCTGCACAAAGCGACTTCTGGAAGGAATTGCCCGTCGTAACAGCGGTGAAGGCCTTCCCATTGAGCAGTACACATACACGGACATATCAAGCGGCTTCTTTGAGGAGGCTCGCAGGACATTTTCCGACTGGGAGTCTTGCATGGATTTCAAGACGCTAGATGTGGAAGGCGATCCTCTCAAACAGGGTTTCCAGCCTGAATCCTATGACGTTATCGTGGCATCGAACGTTCTGCACGCGACGAAGCGGATGGACGTCACGATGGAGCATGTACGAAAGCTTCTTCGTCCCGGCGGAAGTCTCATCCTTGTTGAGAACTCGCCTAGAGGCGCAGTCATCGGTCTAATTTTTGGCACGCTATCTGGATGGTGGGCTCACGAGGACGAATTCCGAGAGGACACTGCGCTGATGTACAGGGAACAATGGGATCAGATCCTCTCGAGGAACGGCTATGGTGGAATACATGTTGCACGCAACAGCATGATGGTTTCCAAAGCTGTGCCCTTGCTGACCAACGGACATACTGCGGGAAATAACAAGATTGTCCTCATTAAGGATGCTGCCGATGAAGGCATTGTGGAGATTGCCAAGAACATCAGGTCTACTTCAACCGAGGTTCAGATAAGCGAGAGCAGTTGGGATCGATTGGATATCAGCGAGGACATGCTCTACCTGGTCATTGACCGGGCTGAAACACCTCTACTCCTCGACCCTCAACCTCAACTATTTACAACACTCAATGCTCTTCTTGCCTCAAAGGCCAAGATCCTCTGGGTCGTCATTCAAGACACTCCCGATCCCGTGTCCACAGCATACAAGGGCGTGGTAAGTGCTGTTATAAGAGTCCTCCGTCGCGAAAGTGGCAACACTGGATTTGTCACCCTTGACATCCGTGATCCTGCTCCTGACCCGAAGGTGGCCGGGCAAGCAGTATCAGAGATCTTACAAAAGTGCTTCTGGCCAGACACTCCCGATCAAAAGTCTCTGGAGCCTGAATTCGCGTACGAGAATGGTCGAGTGTCGATTCCTCGTGTGTTGCCAGATACCACATTCTTGAAATGGGCTCGAAGCAGCTGGGACGACTCAACTGCGGCTGAGACAGAGACCGCTCTTCATCAAGGTGATAGGGCCTTCAAGCTTGAAGTCGCTACTCCTGGTTTGCTAAGCTCCCTCCGATTCGTGGATGTCGACTTGTTGTCTGAATTGGGAGCCGGCCAGATCGAGGTCAAAGCAGATGCCTACGGCGTCAATTACAAGGATGTCTGTGTGGCCCTGGGGCAAACAAATTCCGATACCGAAATGGTCGGTGAATTTGCCGGTGTCGTGACGGCCGTTGGCCAAGATATGAAGGATCTCTATCAGGTGGGAGACAGGGTCATGGGCTTTGGTGCTCAGCCATATAGCAACCTGTCGCGCGTCAACGGATACCATGCCCACAAGACGCCCGGTTCAATGAGCAACACTACTGCAGCATCGATATCGTATGCATATGTGGCAGCATACCAATGCATCAAGAACCTGGCCCGCCTTGAACAGGGTCAATCTGTTCTCATTCATTCTGCATCAGGAGCTGTTGGTCAAGCGGCGATCCAACTTGCCCAGTCCATCGGAGCAGAGATCTTCTGTACAGTTGGAAACTGCGAGAAACGGCAATTTCTCGTGGATGAGTACGGTGTTCCGGAAAGCCACATCTATTCTAGCCAGTCTGGTTCCATCAAACAGAGCATCATGCGTCTTACCGGCGGTGAGGGTGTGGATGTCGTGCTCAACACATCTACAGGAGAGATGCTTAGAGACAGTCTTGACTGCGTCAAAAGCCTGGGTGTCTTTATTGAGCTGGGAAAGAGTGAAATACAGAAGGCCTCTCGCCTAAGTATGGCCTCATTTGACAAGTCAATCACATTCAACACCTTTGATCTGGTAACTCTGGCTACACGAAAGCCTAAACAGATATACCAAATGCTTGGTGAAATCGTCGAACTTGTTGGTTCAGGTGTACTGCGCCCAGTTCAGCCAATTAACGTGAATCCTATCGAGCAGGTCGAAGATGCTTTCCGCCTTATGAGTGCGAGGAAGCACATTGGAAAAGTTGTTGTCTTGGCGCAGCCCACATCGGTAGTTAAATGCCTGCCAGCGAAGCCGACGCCTCTCCGACTCCGGAAAGATGGCACTTACATCGTGGCAGGAGGTCTGGGCGATCTCCCTTCACGGATTAGTCGCTTTTTCGCTGCCCGTGGAGCTGGACATATCGTCTCCCTCTCTCGACGCACTATCGACGACGAGATGAGACGTAAACATGTGGCAGCAGTGGAAGCACAGGGTGGAAAGCTTCATATACTGAAGTGTGATATCACTAACGAGGAGCAGATGAGGGAAGCAGTCTCATATTGCACTGCGCTGCCTCCTGTTAGAGGTGTTGTGCAGGGCGCCTTGGCGCTGAGGGTAAGTTTCTGTTATCCCTGTAGGCTAATGTAATATTCTGACGCTCTCTAGGACCGAACCTTCTCCCAAATGACAGTTGAAGAATGGAAGCAGCCGCTCCAGCCCAAGATTCTTGGTACCATCAATCTTGACAAGTATTTCGCCAGCTCGGGCTTGGCCTTCTTCGTGGCACTGTCGTCTATCGTGTCTGTCATTGGCAAGTCTGGTCAGTCAAACTATGCAGCCGGCAATGGCTTTCAAGACGCCTTTGCACGTGCTCATGCCAACCACCCGCATACTCAATATGTCTCCTTCAACATCGGCGCCGTCTCCATTGACGCCCACGGCGCTTTGGAGGCGTCTCAAAACGAGACCGCAATCAGTACCATCAGGGCAAGTCTCCGGCAAAACAGTGTCATGGATATCTCTTTCGACGAGTTCTTCGCAAACTTCGAATACATCATGACCGATTCTGCTCGAAAGGATGGCCTACACCAATCCATCCAAGCAGTAACGCGTCAATCAATGACGGAAGCCAACGACGAGTATCTGCTCGACAATCCCGTTTTTAGCCTACTACCACATGCACTGGAGAAAAAGACCAATGGCACCGCCAAAACCGACAAGATCGACTTTGCAGAGGCACTGGCTGGTGTCAAGACCATGGCTGAGGCCGAGCAGCTTATTCAAGACGCTGCACTCGCCAAGTTTGCTGTCTTCCTCGATAGGCCAGTGGAGGAGATTCGGGTTGATCAGTCGCTAGCCACGATTGGACTGGATTCCCTCGTCAGCATTGAGTTGAAGAATTGGATGGTGCGCACATTCCAGGTCAATCTGCAAACATCTGAATTGAGCGGTGCCGGCAGCATCACAGCCCTCACTGCCACAGTTGCTTCACGATCTAAGCTGATTCCTGATGAGATCCGCCAATCGCACCCGAAGGAGATTACTCCTGTCAAAGAAGAATCAGCTGTATTGAAACCAGAACAATCTCATACTGAACACGGCTTCTATTGTTGCCGTACCTGCAAGGAGTTGCCCAGATACCCACTCGTCGACCTAGACGAGGCTGTTAAAGACCTCCTCAACAGCGTCGGCCACTTCTCTCACACCCGAAATGAATACGCGGAGCTCAGTCGCAAAGCGCATGCCCTAGCAGCACCGGGTAGTCTTGGTCGCAGACTCTACAATAAGCTGCGTGTCAAAGCTGATGATCCCAATGTGGAGAGTTGGATCGCCGACCTACTACTCAAGGCTTTGCATCTCAAGCGTAGATACCCACTGGCGCCCTTTGGAAACTTCTTGGGTACGCACTTTGACAGCCCGGCACCCCACACTCAGGCAGAGCGGGCGGCGCTCCTAACTACAGCGTTGTATGAATTCAAAGCCGACCGTGACGCACACAGGCTGGAACCTGATTTCCTTGGTACCAGGGCCAACTGTGGACACTCATTGTCTTGGCTGTTCAATGCCGTCAGAGAGCCAAATGTCGAATGTGACAAGATGATGAGGTACCCCGACAATGAGTACGTTGCCGTACTGCGAAGGGGACATCTCTTCAAAGTCCCGCTGAAGCATGGAGATGCGACCATCTCCTATGACATGCTCAAGGCGACGTATCAGGCAATCGTTGATTTGGACTTGAAAGACAGTTCTTGGGCTGGCATGCTGACTACTGACAATCGCGATTCATGGGGAATGGTAAGTGGTATTTTGGGCTTCATCTTAGGGTTAAACTGACATTCTTTTAGAACCGACAGAAGCTACTCTCACTGGACAGCATGAACGAAGCGTACTTCGAGACGATTGAGGCTTCTGTATTCGTCATGTGTCTCGATGACGATAGCCCCGTCACGCGCGCAGACCGAGTCCGATCTGGTTATATTGGCGACTCTTTCAACCGATGGCACGACAAATGCGCACAAATTATCGTCACAGCCAACGGGCGCTCGGCAACCATCTTCGAACACTCCATGATTGATCTCATGACGGTTTCTCAGCTTTCCCAGAGACTGCAAAGTGCCATCACCGCATTTGATCCTAAGAATGCCACACCAAGTAATGATAGCCTTGCTATCGATGCAGATAGTCTCAAGGAGATCCCCTTGGTGACGACTGAAGACATCGATAGCCACATTGAGACTCTCCGTCAAGACTACCTTGCCATCACGTCCACAAAGCAATACGTCCCACATCTCGTCAACTCTTTCGGCAAATCGCTCCTGCTTAGCCACTCCGCGCCCATCAAGGCGACCGTTGACCTAACAATCCAGCTAGCCAGTCGGCTGTACTTTGGCTACTTGCCAGCCAGTTGGGAGACGGTATCGACGGCACATTTCCACCTTGGGCGTCCAGAGATTGTGCAGGTGGTTCTGAAGTCGGTCATGGACTTTTGCGACGCCGCTCTCGACGATGCTGTGCCGCGTGGCGAGGCTCGCGCCAAACTCCTACAGGCAGCTCGCGAGTGTAATGCGCAAATCGCAAAGGGAACGGAGGGGCGCAACTACTTCAGGCTGATGGATGTGATCGAGGTCATGTCGCAGGATCAGAAGGATGAAGATATCCCAGAACTATTCTCCGACCCCGTCTGGAAGAGAGGCTACCCGCAACTGATTATGCAAACCATGGTGGAAACGAAGCTGGCAGAAGATCCTGGATTCACTATGCCAGATCCAGAGTCTGTGTGGATGAACTATACTGTGTTTGATGATTCGTAAGTCTCTATTCTCCTGAGATGGCTGCCATGAGCACGTATGCTAACAAACAATAGGCTTGAAGTGTGCTTTGTCAGTCCGTCGAAGAGCGCTGAGCGTTTTGCAGCGGCTTTGGATCGAGCAGCAGAGATTGTGAAGGGCATAATTTCAGCAAAGGATGTATAGGTGGATAGCGAAGTAGAGGGCGAATTCCATATATTAGAGACGATTTTAATAGCCTAGTTGAGAGATACTTATTACAAACTATTCGTATGTAAGGGCGTGCTATTCTTTTCTATCCAGATCTTATGAAAGCCCTTCTTTGTGAACAGAGGAGATGTGCCTAATTTGGACAAAATCCTATTATTGGTGCCCTGAATTCTATCAAAGGTAATTTGGTCCTAACTATCGTGTTTGTTTTTCGCGCCACGTCGCACAAAGGATCTGAACCCTTGTTCATTGCGTACGTTTGACCGTGAATAGTTTATTTTCTAACGGCGTATTAGTAGAAACTGTATTGGTCTCCGTGCACGCACTCACTCACTCCACCTCAAGAATATGCCCCAGTCAATTGCCTTTGCCAAGTCCTGTTGGCTGACCCGGCTTCACACCGCTTTCTGTTAATGGGCATTCATTCTAGGCATCACTCACTTTCTTCGAGGCTGATAAGCTCTAGGCCGTATAAATACATTTCTTCTCAATTTCGGAGTATCATCAGCTTTTCTTGGATTTCTTCCAACCAACCGATCCTTACTTTACTTTCACAACCCAGGTGTGACAGACGCTAGTAAAGATGGCATCGTCTTTCGTAGCACTTTCGCAAACCCTCGGAGGCATCACCCACACCAAGATCAGCGAACTAGGAAAACAGCGCACTATTTACGAAGCACGAAAGGATAAAATCTTGGCACAGGCCAATGGTGAGAATGATCGAGTTATACGAATCAACCTTCTCCTCGAGGGAGTCCAGAATCTTAACCCTGAAGCATTCAAAAGCCCCGCAGTCAAGAACATCAAACACTGGCTCAGTCAGTCAAAATACGATGTGTCTGTTCCAAGCGAGTTCATGCAGTCCCATGAAGAACTTCTTCGGTCGCACCTAGAAGTGCCAAGCCGGAAACTAGCACTGGGCCACCTTTACGCTCGGCTCATAACGGAATGGATGAATTCCTCTGTCAGCAGACGCCCAGCTTCAGAGGAAGAGTCCTTTGAGGTTTTGGATCGACAAAAGGAGAGGCTGCAGCAGTTGTGCGACAAATTCGATCGAGTGGTTTTTGATCCGCTGGAAACCGATGAAGTTGACATTGATCTCCACCTCAATGAGCTGTTCCAGGGCGAAAGAGATGAAGAGAGTATCAAGTCACTCAAGGATCTCAGAGAAACAATTAGTGACTCGTGCCGACAAATCTTTGGTGAAAAGGCGCCGTTTGACTCCACAACACTCAAGTGGTGCATCAATGGGCTACTTGCCGAGGATTTGCTGAGTGATCAGAAACAGGCCATTCTTCGGGACTTTCTTGAAAAGCCTGTTGTTTTGGGGGAGATCGCCGATGTTCTTAATATGCGATTCTCCAATATTGACAGCTGGGAATGGGATGCTGGTGAACAGGGCAGTAAGTCTGACACTATTGAAAGAAACACTAGATACATGGCTGCAATGGAAATGACTAACGCTGATGCACTAGTTCCTGTTCTTCCGAGACAGCAGCTGAACGGCAAATACAGAATATGGATGGACGAGGATGTGTTGCAAGCCATTCTTATTCACTACATTGGTATTCGGTGTTGCGTTGATCTTAAAAAGGCTCTAAGTAGCTTTATTTCCTCTGCAAAATCCATCTGGAAGTGGCACGCCGGACCGCAACCTAGCCGTGATGAGATGCACCGACGTAGGTATTACATGTCCAGTGGAGCCACTGCAAGCTCAAACGTCAATACCGAGAGAAAAGGGCAGTACAAAAGCACATTCTTCATGTCACAACTTCCGGAGGCGGTTGAGACCATTGGGTCTGGGGGCTATACCGACTCACCAGAGGAGGAAGACAATTCCAAGAAGCCCAACATTAAGCAGCGTCTGCTGCAGACACTTGCCACAGAGGCCATCATACATAAGACTTTGAGAGGTGAAGTCGCGTTGGTACAGACTGATCTGGAGTGGTTCGCCACGGGACTCTCTCATTCAACTATTTTTTCCACCATGAGATTCTTTGGCTACACTGAAGGAGCCATTTCCTTCTTCAGGAAGGTTCTTGAAGCGCCTCTCAACGTGCAGTCCTCTCCAGACTCTCCATTGACGGGCAGCCCAAGAATACGCCGTCGCGGAGTGCCCATGGCTCATGCACCAGAGAGGCTTCTTGGCGAGCTTGTTCTCTTCGTTATGGATGTTGTAGTCAACCAACAGGATGGTATGCTTCTATACCGTCTTCATGACGACCTTTGGCTCTGCGGCGAACCACAGCATTGCAAAAGAGCTTGGGTTGCTATGAACCAGTATGCCAAGATCCTCGGCCTCACGTTCAACAGGAGTAAAACAGGTTCCGTATACATCGCAGCGGATGCGAAGGCGAAAAATACCGATGTTGCAAGCGCTTTGCCGGAAGGTCCAGTCCGAGTTGGGCATCTATCCCTTGACCCCAACTCGGGGAGCTGGGAGATCGACCGCGAGCAAGTAGAACAACATATGAAACAGCTGAAGAAGCAACTGAACGAATGCAGAAGTGTACTAGAGTGGGTGCAAACATGGAACAGCTGCATGGGGCGATTCTTTAGCCACACGTTTGGCGAACCGGCGCACTGCTTTGGCCTGCAACATGTTGACAGTATCCTCGAGACTTACCAGCTGATGCAGCGATTCTTATTCTCGGAAGGATCGGATTCCACACAAAGCAGGCATGGAGCTGTCAACCATGTCAAGCGTATGATAAAGGATCGTTTCGGGGCAGATGTACCTGATGCCTTCGTCCATTTACCGGAGCGTCTGGGAGGTCTCGGCCTCAGGAATCCCTTCGTGCCTGTACTGACTATTCGGGAGAGCATCGCAAAGAAATCTCCGGCCTCAATCATTCAAGAATTCTTTGCGGTAGAAAATGACAGATATAAGCGATACAAAAAGCACTTCGATTCTCTGGCAAGTGTTGACGGCCGCATCAACGCAGCTGTCAAGTCCACATGGAGCGCAGAAAGCCCTGAAAGTTTCAAAACCCTGCTGTCGACTGAGGAACTCGAGGCCTTCTTCAGCATTAACGAATACACAAAGCACAGGGAGCTTACTAGCTATGCCATGTGGCAGGCTTATCTCGCCTTGCAGACTGTCCCAACCGCCATCAGCCCAGACATGGACTCTGATATTTCACAGGCCATCAGCCAGGAATTAGGCGTCAGTCCAAACGATGCAGGTAGTAAGGTTCAAGAAGCTCGATGGGCATTGCAGATGTATCGGGATGTGTTGCGCCGTGACTACGGAGGGTTGCGTCTTGTGGACAAGGAACACCTTCCGCTGGGCGTGTTGACACTGCTACGGAGTAGAGCAGTGACGTGGACGATGGTTCTGTAATGTACTTTGTTGTCGTTTGTATTTGCTTCACCTACCCGGTAGTTGATAACAAGGCATGACTTACAGTTGGTGAACACTTTACCTACATATATATATACGTCTACGTGTCTCTAATACAAAAGCGTCAGTCCAAGTATACCAAAATGACGCCTCGTTGATTAGAGGATCAAGTTATCATGCAATAAACTTCACATCTTTTAGGAATGTGTGTACGATCTTTGGCTCACACTTCTATTATTCATTCCAGTAAATGAAGAATGCAAGTCTAGGGTGCTATTTTGACAGCAAGTATTACTTTATCTAGAATGACAGGATCTTGAACTCTCCTGAGAAAGTTCCATCGAAGGTAATCTTGATATCAAGGTGGACCCAGATCTCATTTCCATGTTTCAAATACAGTCGAATTTCACCCTTAGCAACGAAAAGATCGACCTTGAGGCCAACACTATCCTTGAGGTTTCCAAAAATGTTACCAACATTGATTCCAGCAACGCTGATACTGACACCGATCTCATAGGTGTTGGTGTCAATATACCCAGTGATCTGTATAGTGTCAGTTAAAGTTAAAGTTATTCCATGTCGATGTGGGGAGAATTCGCAGACCTTGATGGGACCAAAGCCCCATTCAATTTTCTGGCGGCCTTGGATGTCTCCAGGAGGGAGGGAGCGAGCAATATCGACCTGCTTGGCCTCCCAGATGTTGTCGCCCTTAGCAGGGGGTTTGAGGCTGATAATGGCACCTAGTTGTTTGTCAGTCAGTAGCTTCCTGAGGGAGGGGCAAGCCAACTCACCAACGTTTTGATCGGTTGAAGACATGTTGGAGAGATGAGATGGTTCTGAAGTGGAATGAGGCTGCTGTTAGATAGTGTAGATAAGAGATGTCACTGAGTTGTGGAAATAAGAAACAGTCCAACTACCAGAGGGTAATGGGGTACTTATACCTGTTAAGTTTTGAAAGAACGTATTGCAAACCATAAAGACGCGGTTGTGTGCCCTGATATCCAACTTTCCACACCAATGCTTGTCCTGACATCCTATGGTGCTTCCACGATATCTCATGATAGGATCATCAACATGGATCAAACTCGAAAGCTAATGAAAAGCGCAACCTTTCCTAGAAGCTGCATAGTGATGCAAAGCTACCCAGTTACATAACTTGACTTTGACAGTATATGGACGATATACAGAAGATGTTGATAGTTTGAGACTATGTCTCAGTTTTCAGAATGATCTATGGCTTCAGACACAGCACGTTCTCAATATCCACCCTGATGCGAGATGTGCAACATGTAATGGAAATAGCTCCAAGCAGGTCTCAGAATGCGCTTCGAGCCCTTTGAGGTCATACGCCCATAGCACATCCTTTAAGTGACTTTTGAAGGAGCATAAATTAAACGTTATACGCACCTCGTTAGCCAAGGAAGAGTTTATTGGAAGTGGTCACAATTCAAGATATCAGGTATCGATTTTTGAAAATAAAGAATAACTACTCTGCTACTGTCCTCAAAGCTGTATGCTTCACAACTTTCATGCACTATAACGGATATTCCGTCATGTAGTTGAGCTGTAGTTTTTGGACTAAGTGATAAGCGTCTGACTTCCTTCGATGGCCTTTCAACTCGCCACATCTCCTGACCGCCAGATCAAAGTTTAAAACATACATACCATCTTGCATTCTGATCTTCCAATAATCATAATTTCCAACACTTGTCTGAGTCCTCATCTCGATGGTGATGACGCAGTCGAAGCACATACTTCAATCACTATGCATTACATGCGCAGAGTGAGGCCAGGAAGAGTTAGTCGTCCGAGACACGCTTGGGTTGTGGGAAGAGTCATTGCCGGAGAATTGTCTCCTATGTCGCTGAAGTACGCCATTTGTCGCTGTCGGAATGCCTGCAACATGTCTCAATTCAGGCACTGCCGTCCTCGTTCGCTAAGATCACTTGCCCTATGGATCTAAAACCCTGCGAGGTAATGATCTTCACTCATCAGCCAGCCACGTTTTCGGGTTCCTCAAGGATAAGAGCGAACGTGTTTGAAGTCAATACTTCCCAGCCTTGAATCCCCCTTTCAGGATAGCTGCTTCCTGCACGTAGTGCGGCTTAGCCATATGTATTGCCCCGCGGGAGCTGCAGCGAGAAAACTCTGTCTTGGGATTATATCATTTATTGCGATTGTTCCTATGCGCCATAATAAATGTAATACATAGTAATATTAGTAATGTTACTAACTGGAATTACATATATGCCTAACGTATTTGCTTATTTCTACATATATTAATAGAGATTTTAATTAATATATTAAAGTAAAATTCATATTTATTAATCTTTGTTTAACATTATAGTTTAGTATAGGAAAAACCTAGTAGATCTAAGCTTCGTCTACGGAAAAAAACCTATACGAACATATATGTATGTTCTGCTAATGTAATTAGTATAACATCCTTTGCTTACTCTGTAATAGTACTTAATATAATAAGTTAATCCAGAGTTTCATATCGAAATGAGAGGTAATCCACTTCCCAGCCTGCACTTCCCTCAAACCCGACAAGGAACCCATTCGCAACATGTTGAAATAGAGGGCCACCATCCTCTCCACAATCCCAATGATGTCCAGTAGATGTGTCAATGTCAAATCTGACAATGCGAGATCCTGCTCGAATAGACCAAGACGCATGTTCCTCTTTTTCAAAAGTATAAGAGGAATACTTGTCATTGTCCTTTGGGTGGTTATAAACTTTATCCACATCTCCGTTAAACCAGGTGAGCTGGATGCCTTTGAGAACCCAGTAGCCTTCAGCATCTCCGGAACCCCAACCAGCCCATACTTCAATGGTTTTGACGCGCGATGTCCCATCGGTTGGGTAAAGAGTGAAAGGGTGGTGGGTATTCTCCCCGTGGAAGTCCGTTTGTGATTGTTTTCCCATCGTGGTTGTAAGAGGTAGATATTCTCTAGACGTGCTTAATGTGAAGTTGATGTGTAAGGAAGTAATTAAAAAATAAAGGTTTTGGATAAATAAGGGGGCAGTAATGATGTTCTATATAGATAATCAGTGCTCTCTAATATAAGAAAATGGTGTTGTTACGAAATGGCCCAGTACCCACTCTAGTTTACGAGTTCTATTTGTAGTCATAAACTATTGGCCGATAATAGTATGCCGCTTCCCTATGATATATCAATGATGTAATGATATGTTGGCAGTCATGAGACATGTAATATTACACCGCTATTTACAATTGAAACACCTATAAAAGATACCTGCAGGAAAGATAGAACGGGATGCATATTACGAAAAGAAAACTGGTCAAGGACTGGTTGTCCGACCTTGAGGCCTTAAGATACATATGCACGGCAGGATCCGCATACCGCTACTCTCTTATCCGTCTCGAAGTATGAGTGAGCTTGTTAAAAAATGATTTTATGTACCGCTATTCTGCTATCCTTGACAGACTACACATGCCTGTGGTAAGACATGCATGAGGTTGTGGAAAGGAGGTGCTAAAGCATATACCTTAACAATGGTACAAGCGTGATTATCCCGGAACGAAACCTAGAATTCCGTCTGCCGAACTGAGACATCCAAATACTGATTTCAGGTACAGTGAAGTAATGAGAGGTGCTGATGATGCAATTACGGATTATTAATAGCGGGTGAATACTGTGCATTGCAGTAGTTATACCAGAACTAATAGAGTTTTGAAAATATTTATGTCCTTTACAGATAAACATGTTGTATGAGATTGTGTAGATAGAAATCCAGGCAAAGTTACAACATAATAGTATGAGAGAAAGGAAGATACTTAGATACCAGGTCGTTAGTAAGTGACCGATTAGTTCTCGGGTATGAGATTTTCCTTGTAAATTACTTTTCTTATTTAGATAAGATCATACTTATATAAACTCCCTTAAGATACTACTATGTAGTAGATCTCCACTGCAGGTCTTACATTTACGGCTTACAGTAAGAAACATGGCCAATGGATGAGCGGGCCTGAGGTCGCGGTAGGACGGCTTGTGTCGCCACTAATTTAGCGTCCGCAAGATTAGCTCAATTCTTTCGGGGAAGCGGGCACGGCAGAGCACCTAATAGTCGCTTAGAATCAAGGTCAAGACAGGTAGTAATGTTCCAAGCCAAGAATTGACGTTGAGCGTCAGCAAGACTGCGCCACGGAGGAAACAACAGCTGAATAGAACCTTTGGGCTAATTGGTGTCTGCTTTATGGTGTTGTCTAATCACTCATGCTCAATGCTCAAGTATTAGGATATGTCCAGTGGGTAATACCATAGCAAATATTCTCCCTAAGTAGAATTATTCTCCGAAACAACATTTTCCGTTACCAGCAAAATGACTGAAAAACCTGTCATGTTCTCTTACTGCTCGGCTGAATCTAAAGTGCTAGAGTCTAGTTAACTTCCTCCAAGTAATCTAATTACACAGGATGGAAGGCCAGGCTTTTTAGCCGCCAACAAGGACCTCTTCTGGCCCAATGGGTCGAAGCTCAAGGTCAGGTTACTTAACGGCACTGCAGTACAGAAGAAAAAAACATGGTTCTACGCCGAGAGATGGGAGAAGTACGCCAACATTGACTTTCGGTTCATTGAAGAGGGCGATGCTGATATCAGAGTAGGATTTCGGTGGTGAGTAAAGGGTTTTACCGAAGAAGAATGAATATTTACTGTATATATAGGAAAGGAGACTGGGGATCCTGGTCATTTGTTGGCAAAGATGCCCAAAAGTTCGCCCTGGGCCAAAACTCGGCAATCATGGACTTTGGCGACTTGGATGATAACAGCCGTGAGGAAGTGTATTCTCGGGTTGTCAAACACGAGTTCGGCCATGCAATCGGCTGCGTTCATGAGCATCAGGCTAACCTGATTAAATGGAACGTCGCAGTAGTCATGGCTGGTTGCAAAGCCCTGTATGGCTGGAACGAAGAAACAACACGAAGCCAAATAATCAACAAAGAGGACTTTCGATCCCTCGTCAAAACAGACTTCGACCCCAACTCCATCATGTGTTACTACTTTCCGGACTCGTGGACCGCCAACCACATTGCCGCACCCACAAACCTTAACCTCTCATCTACAGATAAGAGCTTCATCGCCAAGATCTATCCTTTCCAGACGCGCAACGAAGGAGAGTTGACTATTGATCCTAGTATCCGCCCCTGGTATCCCCCGGTTGCCGTAAACTCCAAGGCTATCCTATTTACCCCGCCGTATCTTGTGGCTCCACGTGTCACGCTCGGGCTGAAGCTTCTCGATGTTGGTAACTCGGGCAACATTCGTGTTCGTGTGGCGGCTGCGAAAGTCACTGAGACAGATTTTGCTCTCAGCATTGACTCCTGGGCCGATACGCAGATGTTTAATGCGGCCGCGACCTGGATCGAATTCACGGAATCTGACAGTGACTACCAAAGTAAGTTTCCTCCGCTGAGACACGAACCCTGTCTGGTACTTCCCTGACCCATTATCCATTGCAGTTGGAGAGTACAACACACTCGACACTCGACCGTTAAACAAATTTCCCGTAACCGACAAAGATGGAGTTCGTCGAGACACTGAACACTTTGACTTTCCTGACGATCAATACACTGATATCCCCAATATCCTCGTCTGGCTGAGCGCAATTGACCTTGACAAAGGCCATAACTGGAGAGTCAAGGCCTATGCCACCAATGTCACATCTTCAGGCTTTGACCTTAACATCGACACGTGGGCTGACACCATCATGTTCAGTGCGACGGCATCTTGGGTAGCAAATCCAAAGGGCCGTGAGGGCGTTGCGAATGGCAGGGTCAGTAGCAGTGAATGGGTCCGCTCTATACCGGACATTCGTTTCTGGCGGCGAGCAAGTATCAGTCCATCTTTGTCGCTGGTAACTACAGAGTGGGTGCCTATGGTTGGTTAGCTGGCAATTACATGCAAACCACTGAAACAACCCAGACCAACGATGGTCTGTACGACCAGGCCTTGCTTTTTGAATGGGTCCAAGAATATATCAACCAAGTCAATGGCGATAAAGATCAGGCATCAGCCTACGGTGAATCAGCCGGCGCAAGCTCAATTCTCCATCACCTGGTCCGTGAGGGTGGAACCGTTGACCCTACCTTTCACAGATTTGGTGTCCAAAGTCCGGCCTTTGAATGGGCCTAGGACAACTCTAAAAATGGAAAGTTAGACATGATCTACAAGAACTTCTCGGACCTTGCGGGTTGCGGTCAGAATTTCGATATTGATTGCTTGAGGGCATCTAAAAACCTCTCAGACGCCAATCAAGCCCTATTCGACAGCGTTCAAAAGACAGGACTGTTCCCTGTTGGCCCGGCTGTGGATGACGGTTGGATCAAGACTATTCCCACCATATCTTTCGCAACTGGTACGTCTCCAACTCCCTTATGTTGCGGCTATGGTACGCTAACTGATTTAATAGGTCAATTTTGGAAACAGATTGATTCAGCCATCATCTCTCACGTCTCAAACGAAACCGCCTCTTTCACGCCAGAAGGCATCACTTCTGAAGGAGCCTTCAATGACTTCCTAGGCTTATTCTTGCCCGGAAACAAGCTCAGAAGCGTACGGAAGCAGATTTCTCAGCAATACAATTGCACGGTACTTTTCGGTGGCGACTATACTGCATGCATCGCAACAACCATCCGCGATGCTTCCTTCACTTGTAATACTCGTGATCTCTATTCAGCATATCCTACCGTGTCATACATGATGCGATACAGCTTTCCGCTTGAACGTTTCGCTTACCATGCCACTGACCTAGTCGCATTATTCTCTAATTCTATTGATCAAGCAGTACAACTATTGGGCAAGAAATTACCGGCACCTCTTGATAAGATGTACGCCAATTCACTTATCAATACGGGTGTTGCTGCAGCATATCAAACCTATTTCGCCGCTTTAGCACTTTTTGGTAACCCCAATGCCCTAAATTGCCAAAGGTCGCTGGCGTTCAACCTCCAAGATGGACTGTCGCAGATGGCTCTGGCGATCTTCTTACAGATGTCCTCACGGTGCAGATCCCTAGTGGTCAAGAAGCCTTTGTTTTGACTTCAGATGATCAGAATGGGAAGGAACGATGTGCTTTCTGGACCAAACTAGCTGAAGATATCATGTCGTCTGAGGTAATACTGGTACAGGATCCGGCTATGTATTTTGAGTTATGAGGGTGTAGAAACAAGCACGCCCTTGGTTATTTTTACCCCGCATTTGAATCTCCTTAAAACTCAGGGTCTGAATCTACCTCGGCACACTCACCGCTTGCCCCAAAGTAGCATTGATTATAACTTCTTTGCCGAGCCTGTAAACCCTAAATCAAAACTCCAACATATACTCATGTCATCTCTTTCACCAGACCCCACCAGAGTTAAGATGAACAAAATTCACGGCAACTGCAGCCCTAAATTCCATGAGGTTCGCTCACTCCTAGAGCGCTACGTGGAGAGCGGCGAGGAGCTTGGTGCTTCGATCACTATCAACATCGATGGCAAAGAGGTGGTGGATATCTGGGGCGGTTATAAAGACGAAGCTCGAACGCAACCGTGGGAAGAGAACACCATCGTCAATGTGTTCTCGTGCACAAAGACAATCACCAGCCTCGCGGTCCTCATTCTTGTTGATCGAGGATTGATTGATGTTAATGAGCGAGTCTCACACTACTGGCCAGGATTTGAGCAGAATGGCAAGCAAGATATTCTTGTCCGACACATACTATCTCATACTTCTGGCCTTTCCGGTTGGGAAGGTCCCTTAGCAACAGAAGATCTTTACGATGTGAAGAGAAGCACTGAGATGCTAGCCCGTCAAGCTCCGTGGTGGGAGCCTGGATCAGCCTCTGGGTACCATGCTTTATGCTTTGGCCATCTCCTTGGAGAGCTTGTCCGCCGTGTTTCTGGAAAGTCTTTGCGTGACTTTGTTGCAGCCGAAATTTCAGGTCCTCTAGACGTCGACTTTCAGATTGGTGCTTCGGAGAAAACCTGGGACAGAATTGCTCCGATTGTGCCTCCGGAATTTTCAGGAATCACACCAGAATTTGAGGCTGGATCTGTCCAAGCAAAGACTCTGCTCAACCCGCCTCTAGATCCCAATTCTGTGAACACTGAAGGTTGGAAAAATGCAGACCTGGGTTCTGTGAACGGACACAGCAACGCTCGGGCGCTGACGCGAATCCTCTCTGCTATTTCTTTGGGAGGGTCGACTAGAGGCAAACGTATTCTGAAAGAAGAGACAATCAAACTCATATTCGGAGAGTCGCAAGCTGGGGAAGATTTGGTTCTTAGAATGCCCATTAAGTTTGGGACTGGGTTTGGTCTGACGCCTTGTGTAGCACTTGGCTGGCTCCCAGAAGGGAACGTCTGTTTTTGGGGCGGTTGGGGCGGTTCTTTTGTTGTCATGGATCTTGACAGACATATGACTATCTCTTACACTATGAACAAGATGGGAAGTGGTCTTGTGAGTAGTGATAGGGCCGAGGCGTATGGCAAGGTTATTTATGCTGCACTTAACAACTAAAGGACAAGTCAATATAAACAGGGAGCCCACTTATTATAAGATATCACATCACATTTTGTGCAGCAAACTAAGAGGAAACCATCGAATCTGTTCTTCAGGTTATATACTACTTATGCTTTACTTTTAGCCTAAGAGCGTGTTACCATACTTGTGGTACATCTTCCAACGTTCTGTACTCCGAATATCGTTTTTGCTCGGTCTAGCAATTGAGCGAATGTAAACTATCCCAGGAATGCTAAAATGATATTGCCTATTCGTCGTTCTGCTAGTAAATTGTCAGCCATTTGCCCCTCTTAATGATATTCTAACACTTACACATCTGAAAGACCGGATAAAGTCGCCAGGACCGGCAAGCAGCTCTGCTGTGTTCCTGCACTCTAGAAAACCAAAATTCGTACGTTGGTATTTTTGCCAGATAGGGACTTGACATTCATTTGTTACTTACGGTAAAGATAGGACTTGGTGCCGCCAAAACTTGTTCCAATATACTTTTCGCTAGCAACGCTCATGGCACGGCCTTCAGAGATGCAGATAGAGTCGCAATTGCTTGACCATTGGCCGTCCAGTACATGCCATCCACTAACGGTCCATCAGACCACTCCGCCACTTATCAATCACCGACCCGCCAACTACATCTCTCCCGGTGATCTCACCAGTTTTCCCTCCTTCCCATTTCTTCTAAGATATTAATAGGCATGGCAAGGTATATAAGCTATAAACGTATTAAATTTATAACTATCGAGATATCCTATGAGATCAAGAGTGGGAAAGCACAATAGTCCTAGGACTTAAGGCTTTGACTTTCTACATAGTTCAGAACCCAAAGTCGAAGATCCCATTTTTACTGCAAATCGCATTTTGTTTATAGGTGGCCGAATTGCCTTTTGCATTACTGTAGTAGCTATATACATTGTTCGTCTTTTTCATCAACTTCCCTGCGATTCTGACCATGTTGAAATAGCCGAGGCTTGTATTGGGGAAGTAATAAGCAGGATGTTATTCGGCTGCTCGTAGTTGTTTCTGGTGACGCTGCAGTGAGCTAAGGGTCTCTTGGATTCGCTATTGGCAGTTTTGTTTTATTGTCGGAGGTATAGTCGGCGAAGGAGCGTGCAGTGCCTCCCCAGAAGCGGTAGAGAACAAGGAATCAATGATTCGTAATTTAATAGAGTTCTTCCTCCTTGTGGGTCTCAAGAACGCAGTCGCTTGTCGGCTTGGCGACACAAAGTAGAACATAACCCGCCTCGACTTGCTCATCATCCAGGAAGGACTGGTCGCCTTGGTCGATGGTGCCAGAAACCAGTTTAGCACTGCAGGTAGAACAAGCCCCAGCACGGCATGAGTAGGGCAAATCCACGCCTTGATCCTCAGCTGTATCCATAATGAATTCATCTTCGGGGCATTCGAAGGTAACGTTTAAACCCTCACTTTCATTCCTCAACGTAACTTTATAAGACGGCATGTTGGTGATGTGGTAAAAGTGAGCAGCTGAATGGGGTTGTGTGTGGTGCTTGTGTGTAGAGTTGATGGTGGGGAATAAAACAGCTTTATACTTCAATCTGTGCTTAAACAGTCTGAGGTGTTAATAACAATCTTACATCTTAGCTAATGGCATACCATTGATTTGCAATATGTAATTCAGGTGGTTAAGATCTGAGACCTATTACGCAAGAGGGGAAGACGGTAGAGCTCTAATTATCACTAAACAGGCCGCAAGTAAAGAGTCGGTGAAGGAATGGTGAAACATCACGACCAAGGGGCTTCCAAGCTCGAAGTCCTCCATAGGGAATGTACGGAATGATATGAGGCGGTACATGCAGTCAGCTTTGGATGAGGCCAGCTCATAGTGCGACGTGCATAGATGTCTAACCAATGAGCTGACATTGAAAGGCTCTGGCAGAAACAAATAGCAAGCCACTACATCATCCGCAAAGGTTCCTCCATAGTAAAGCCGAATGGTATGAGACATGATCAGCACGACAACATATTACGGGCGGTAAATCAACCTTTGTATGCCAAAACCAAGGAAAGACTGAGACCAGGAAACCCACCTACGTCAACTTAATAAAGTGGCGGTCCAGCAGCAGAAGCCTTAGATACCCCTTCCAAGTATGTACCAATGTGTTAGAGTTTTTAGGATATATTTTATCTTAATTGACTCCTGTGCATTGGGTATCATAATATCAATTCCCTCCCATTCTACTTTATTTTAACTCCTTACATCAACTTGCCAGGAGAAACCACACCTTGACAACCTGCCAATGGCTACTGAAGTTCCCTCCAAGTGTCCGCCGATAGTGCGCCCACATGCCACTGACAGTTTCGACCCAGCTCTTCTCCTCGAGCGGTCAGAAGAAGCCCTCGCTGCTCATCTGAAGTATCTGGTCAGCTCTGCCCCAGTCATGTTGTTCATGAAAGGGACGCCCAAATGCCCTGTGTGTCGTTTCAGTCGGCGGATAGTTCGTCTCTTGAATGATCGTGGCGTTGAGTATGAGTTTTTCAACGTATTGACAGATGAAAGTGTCCGGCAAGGTCTGAAAGAATTTGCGGACTGGCCTACATATCCGCAATTATGGGTCGGTGGTGAGCTTGTTGGCGGACTGGATGTTGTAAGTTTTCGTCCATAATGTCTAGAGGGGCCACGCTTTCATTAACTTAATTACCATAGGTAAAAGAAGAGCTTAGTGTTAATCCCGGCTTTTTAACTTAGTATTACCCTGTGCTAATGCTGAGCCGAGATTTAATTGCGAGAGAAGTGTCTATTACTTGGCAGGCTTAATGAACGGCCCGCTCCGATTCAAGCATGGGAGAGCAGATGTCTTAGGGCACTATACGTGGTAGGGATTGATACATAGACTTCAAAGGTACTAGGGTTTAAGTGATCATTTAAGGACCAAGGTGATCTGATTGAATATAAGCTGGGTTCGATGAAACGCTGTATTATAATCGGACGAAACGGCCTACGTTAGGGGAACATGTGGATTGAATACAAAGAATGCATGTCTCTACTATAACAAGGAGTAAAGGTTCGTTCCCTGACTGCATGACTTATATATTGATGAGGCGAGTGTCCAAGAGAGGTAATTATATAATCATGACTCCCGTGCTTCTAGAGATGTAGATATTGACATCAGAAACTCTAGTATTTAGTTGTCTTGCATCGATATGAACCATTCCTTCCTAAATCTGACTGGTTCATGGATGATGGACTTTAATGTATCACACGATTAAACGGCTGACATTGTATTATTGTTCCACTTAGCAATTCGGCGCTGAATTCGTAGTGTGTCATATATGAAAAGACAGCAAATATCTAGGACTAGTCTCTCGTCTCAGTCTAAATGTAGCCGGTCTGATTCAAGCTCATAGATAATATCCGCCCCTCGAGCCAGATTGTCTTGGACTCCTTACTTTAACCTTCTAAGCAACTGATTAGGCTTGTTTACTTGGTTTTCTCTTGTTTGTACTTCCCATCGAATGGATAAATACCGGAAAGTGACCTTTGTTGTTAGCAGGAGAAAAGTAGTAGAATACAGGATCCTATCACACAGAATGGGTCTTCTGGGAATGGTCTGCCAGAATTCATCAGACACAAGAAATTTCTCAGCTTCATCCCATGCACAGGGTTGCATGAGTCGGAATTTGGTGCTGAATGAGCCCCAAAATTATAGATAATAAGCAGGCGGTACGTAGCTGTGAAGTCAATCGATGACATATTTCTAAAGATAACAATTAATGTATAAGCTGAATTCGTATTAAGGGTCGGCTGATACACGTTGCTCTCATGATCAACACCATATGTGGTCCTATCATTCGACTTTCTGTAGATGTAATATGCCTTATCTTCGGATTTGAGGTTGACAAGCTTGTGGGGTGCAACCAGGCCCATTACCCAAAGCTGGACCTGAATCTCTGCCAAGGATACTATTGCCCCGAGACATGGCTCGTAAAATCCAATAAAATCCATTCTCTGCTGGGTTTGCTTCCAAATGCGATGTATGTATTGAGATGACTGCTCAGTATGGCTCTTTAGTATGTTCGCAGTAAAGGAAAGTTCTTCTTGCATCCAATACACAAGACAATTACACAAGGTTGAATGGCTTGGAGTCTGGGTCGATCATACTCTTTTCAGCCGTCATCAACAAGCTCTACAACGCCACCCTATTCAATCTTCTTCCGTAAAGGTGCGATACCAACCTATCTCGAACATTTCGAGCACCTCGTGGAGTTACGGGCGGGACAGAGTAAATATACTGCAAAAGATTCCAATATTGTCGAGCTGGCTAAACGAACAATATAAAACTACCTCGAGATCCCCAAATACAACATATGCCAAATCTTGGTGGGGCCCGATATCCTTTCAACATGCAACGGTCCTGCTCCCCGGTACCATAATTGGCTAGTGGTAATGCGGGCGAGTATTCTAACAACTGGGTCGTGCCCAAGAACGGCACTTTCATTTGTAGTGGCTTGCGTATTGCTGCCTGTATCATACTTGACGCCGAGACACTGGAACAGCTCGCCAGTGCACCTGCAAGCTTTCTGCGAGATAATGATGAAGGCTATAGATCGTGGTACTGGCTAAAATTGGTTAAAGCGGAGCTGAAACCAGAAGAAGCATTCCGGGTTTGTGTTTTTGGTTATGACGATTGGATGAAATACTGGTTTGATAGGCACATGCGCAAGCACCTAATCTCCGACTTGACAACCACGCACAACGGTGAGAACCTAGGAATACTCTCCTATGGCAATGCCCCGACATGGAGCTTAGGAATAATACCCGAGTTGGGCATTGGCAGTTGTTGATATTATGAAAGTATGTATAACAGCGCCAAGATATTCTTTCTAAATATTCTATGCTTAGTATGGAGGTTGTTATAAATATATGTTATCATCGTGGTAGTTGGCACTAAAGACCTATCCAGTGAGCTATTATGTTAAGGTAGGATTAACGACTCCAGCTATATATATTGGCCTATGTCACATCAGTTTGTTACCGATTGAACGGTCTAGGCAATTCTTGTATCTTGAAAGGGCCAGCTGCTAGCAACCAATCTATGGGGCTTTCTATTGTCTCTTCAGAACATACCACTGAAAATGGGTTTGGGGAATCAGTACTTTTAATTGGATTAACAATGAAGTACAGCAGATGACCTTTGCGTCAGCTGGGGTCCCATGCTAACTTTGCCTGGTCCTCTGGAATGCTCTTCAAATCTTATCGGCGAGATCTTAGTATAATACTGGACAGGACACCAGATACGTGTGGCGGGTGGCTTGTGCTATTCTAGCTGCTTTCGGACTTGGAAAGCTGATATTGGATTAAAACGGCATGCATAAGCACTACCAGGGTCTGGGCCGTCGATGTTCATCTAGGCGAGGCCAATCGGCAAGGCACTTTGTACCTAGCGTTGTTTACCAAGATCACTAACGCTTCGTGCCGCTGTGCGCCAGGAACAGAGTTTATTGCCCCTTGTCCTATTAAAGACGAGACAGGCCAATTGTGCACCCATCTTGATTCTTCCCTTCTCCTTGCTTGTGCCTCGAAGGTCTACCACTGATTTCGTCATCACAACAGGCCATAATGAACGTCCCTACGATACCGCGATTATTTGTTATCGCGTCACTATGCTTCCCGGTACTGGTTGCTGCAAGGGTAAATGGATCAGTTGAACTTTTAGAGCATGTTCCGCAATGTGCAGTAAGTATCTGCAGCCAATCAACCCATTTGAGATTCGCTCATCAAGTACCAGACCAGTTGCCTCAATAAATTTCTTGAACCGCCAGTCTTTTCCGTCGGGAATAAAGAATGGCTATGCAGCGATGAGGACTTGAGCGATTCGGTCACAGATTGCGTCCGTAAGGCCTGCACTGTGAGAGAGCTGCTGGGTAAGTATTTAATGCCTTGGAATATTCTTGAAATGTTGTGACCAAGCTATCAAGTAGTCCTCAAAGGATAAACTACTGACGTTACCTAATTGGACCGACATAGGCTTTCTCAAGATTGAACAACGTATGTGTGGGAGACCAGATCTTGACAATGACCACAATATCAGAGCTATCAACTTTTTCATCCTCGGGTTTTCCATCACAGCGGTGACACTACGCATAGTAACCAAAGTCTATCGGTTTACAAGATGGGGTGCCGACGATTATCTGATCATTGCGGCATCAGTAAGTCACGGAGCCCACCGTTCCCGAGATCTTGGTGTTGGAAGTATCTGCTAACAGCCATAGGTTCTCACGGCCATACAATGCAGTATGATGGTCGCAAGTAAGTCATACTAACGTAGACAGACTTCTAAGGATTGATCAAATGCTGATATAAGATCGTTGTAGTGACCTATGAGGGTTTGGGCCATAACATATGGACTCTTGATCAGGATTCACTTACAAAGTTCTTTGTGGTAAGACTATACACAGAGAATATCCACTGAGGTTACTAATACTATTAGTATCTACTAATTGTCGAATTCGCCTACGTCCTTAGCCTATGTCTCATTAAAGTCTCGATATTGTGGTTCTTCTACCGAACGTTCCCTGGAGTAGGCTTTCGAAGGATTATCAAATGGACGATAGCCTTTAATGTTATCTCGGCAGTATGTATTTGTATATGTGCAGGGCTTCAAGGCTTTCCGACGGAGCCAACACAGCAGGGATGGAAAGATGAACACACGGCGTTGAGCCTGGACATCCAGGCATTGGTGATCTCCCACGCCGGTATTAATGTCGGCCTTGATATTTGGATGCTCATTCTTCCCCTAACCCAACTTTACCACATCGGCCTCCAGACGAAGAAGAAGCTTGGTGTTATCTTAATCTTTAGTGTTGGAATATTGTGAGTGCAGCCTATCTAACTTTGAGTGATGCTCTGACCAAACTTTTGTTTCACAGCCTTGTCGTTGTCAGCTGTCTACGCATCCCATTCATGATAGATTTCAACGGGAGTCTGAACGCGACAGGTGAGACGAGACTGAGATTGACACTGATTGTCCTTCTTTCTAACACAGAGACTATTGTAGCCGACTCGCAAGGGATCATTGTCTGGTCGAATTTGGAGAGTGGTGTGGGCATCCTAGTGGCCTGTCTACCTCATACCCAACCACTCTTACGAGCTGGCATGATGCGCGCGAGATCCATGAAACTATTCTCAAACTACGCTGGCAATAGTCAAGGGATCTTTATTAACCGATCCCTCGCCACTATCGACGTCACGCGGCTTGATGGAACGACTGTGACAAACTCGGATGATCTTGTTTTGAACGATCGGGGAGGGCTGCTCACTGTAGATGAGCCCCTCTCGCTAGAAAGGGGCGATCATAAGCCTGGTACTGTAAGCGTTTCGAGCACCACATGTAGGGATACGAAGTCAATTATGTAGTTCTTATAGGAGGCATTATATCGTTAAATGAAAGTGCTCACTACACAAAATTCTAAGTTGACAGCTAGAGTCGCCGCATGTTAGGTCAATTTCAGAAAGGAAGATACACTTTTGAACCAGTATTTCCAGCAAAAACAATTTACCCTTTACTTTAACTATATAGAAAAGGAAACAATATCTATAAGACCACGCGACGTGGTTTGATAAAGACATCATCAGGGTTTCTCGTTAAAGAAGATACAGCCTTGGGAGTTGCAATGTGATCCGGCAATGGTAACAACTCGAACGTCCATATAACGAGGGTGAAGAAGATCTTCATCTCCAGGTATGACATCTTTCTCCCGAAGCAAGCGCGAGGACCTGACCCAAAGACTTGGATGGGAAACGCTTGCGAATCAAAGACAACTTCTTCTTTGCCATCTTCATTAGTCGTTGTCCTCAGCCATCTTTCAGGGACAAACCCGGCAAAGTCATAGCCCTCTTTGAAAGCCTGTTTTGCCTTGCGGGAGCGCACCCATTCGCTGCTACGCGACTCGTCGTAAGAGATTGGAGGGGCCAATATGCTGGGACCGTTTGACAAGAATGCGACAGTAGTCCCCTTGGGTACCCAGGCTCCTAGGATCTGTGTGTCAACCTGCACCTCTCGCAAGCACATACCGAAGGGATACGAGACACGAAGAACCTCTTCTACCACAGCATCGAGATAAGGCACGCGGGTGTGCATAATTTCTGTTAACGACGGAGGGCGTCGTTCGGCTTTGGCCTGGATATGGGCTTGTTGAAGCGCGTTCCTGAGCTCGGATTGCGATCGTTGGTCGGCACTAAGATAGCTCAATCCCCATCGAAGCGCAGAGGAGGTTGTTTCGTGGCCACCAATCAAGTATGTCATAAGCTGGACCATTTATGTCAGCACAGTCTACACCGCTTTCGTACTCCGCTCTTGTATGGGACTCACCTCACTCGTGATAACCTCGGAGTAGTAGTCTGGTTCCCTATTTTCTTTCTTGGCCATGGCTTCTTCGCGAAGGGAGATCTCATCCAGAGCGCACTTTATAGTCTCGCCATCTTGTCGCCTTTGTATACCGTTGGCGATCTCTCGACGTTGCAGTCGCTTTGAGAGAGTAATGGCATTTCTCAGTTTTCGCGACAGGTTCCGGTACAAGAAGTGGAAGAGTGGCGGAGAGGGTGTCTTGATGATCTTTGCGACGCTGTCTCCTAATACAGTCAAGCCGTTGAGTTCTTCGTCGAGTGTAACCTCTTTAAAAACAAATTCGTCGTCGTTTTCCCTCGCTAAGCCGTCTCCAACTGCACTGAGTTGCTCAATTTCTCTCACTAACTGTGTCTTTTCAGTGTCCAGGCCGAACGCGGCGCAGACGATGATATCCAGGGCAGCATTGTGGACATCACTAGATGCAGAGAAAAACTTTCCACCAGCATAGTCTGTCTTCAGATTCCACAGCTCCAGGAGCCTTGAGAATTTATCGTAGATTTCAGGAGCAGAGACCTGCTATGTGTCAATCCTTCTAATTTGGTAGAGGCGGTTATTCTCTTCGGGCGTTCTTACCTCTGATAAAAACGTAGGTGTCATTAAATTGCGCACAAGTTCTTTATTTTTCTTGAATTGAGGGTTCGAGCTTTTAAGGGTAATATGTGCACTTGGTACTACACAGTGAAAAAGCGAAGTACTTGCAGTGCCTCTGTCGAACTCTTTGACACGTTGAGTACAGATCTCAGCCGCCTCATGGTGATCAGCAATAACTACCCAAGGTTTGGCAAAAGGGCGGATAAATGTTTGGAAAATGGGCGATTGGTGTTTGACAGCCTGTGTTGCGAGCCAGTCGGTCAAGCTGCCGTAAGCTTTAACTTCAGGAAGATCGCCAAATATGCGATTGGTGGCTGCGACGTTGTATGGGATCCCTTCGAGGGGATGAGGTAGCATCGATCGATAAAGCTTGTAAGCGATGCCTACCACAAGGAGCCAGCCAAGCAGGATCCTTGTGGATGGATAGTCAATTGTGTCTAGTACCGATATGGCCATTGTTGTTATAGTGGGATGCGACATGGGCTAGGGTAAGGGATTCACGATGTCGGAGTGGGAGCGGACCACAGGCATTTAAATAGATACTTCCTCCATTCAAAAGTATCCGTGACTGAGATTCAACATTTTTCGCAATTATCCCAACTTGGTTAGATGATCCAACAATTCCACTACACTTTGCATCTTATAAGCAGCCGTAATTCATTCTCTCCAATCATATGCCTTCAATTGCGAAGTCGGTAGGACAATTGGGGCTTCCTAAAACGCCTTTAAAATCTGATGTGAGAACGCCAAGTCTCAGTAAGCAATAATGTCTTAGTGTTACATAAGTCACTTCGGGGACCTTAATTCTGCCCAACAGCTTACGAGCATGGAGGGTTTGCAGACTTCATCGGCTGACGGACGTATATGATACTGGGTTTTCACTTTCTAAAAAACTACCTGAGAACTACATTGACACCCAATCGAGTTTAACGAATATTTACTACTTCTCTCCTCGGCAGCAATATGTCAGAGCTCGATACATTTTATCACCTGCATTAAGCTCGCCACCTTGGCGGTACCCAATCAGCAGTGAGCACAAGCAGAGACCCAGATTCGGGGTATTTTCCTATGCCACTAATAATTAAACTTTTCATACTCAATGCAAGAGAATTCTTTTCCGCAACTCAACAGCATACGGCTAGACACTGCTGTGGGTGTTCTAAAACAACAGAGCTAGTGTTAATAAACGCTGTATAATTGGGTGCTGTATAATTGGGTGCTGTATCTATGCTTGCGGCATATGCAGATTTGCTGATGCTTTAGACAGAGGAGAGAGATAATTTAACGAAAGACCTCTGCCCATAGCGTTTATAACTTTATGCCAAAGGTCTCTGATAATGATCGGCTTCTATGACCAGAACCGGGCATTTTGCATCCAGAAGGTTTTACCCCGTAGTCTGCTCGTGGGAAGGTATGATTTAATTAATAACCTCATGGACCCTTTGAGGTAGTAATACTAGTCTTTAAATAACTCGATAATCACTATAAGCTCTTATTTAGGCATACTATAGTTATTCTCGTTTTAAGTTATTTTAAAAGGCCTGAAGGGTAAGAAATATCCTAGCCTTAGAATTAAACTACAACATGTTAGGTAGTTAAAAATTGATTAATTAAATGGAGAGGATGTAGGTTAAGGGAATTTTGGTTTATATACTTATCTGGTTTATATTTATACCTGGTAATATTACTTGTCATAACTTTAACCGAGTAAGGGCAGCATCGCGAATTAGCCTTATGATTACCCAAGGTTCACTACCTGATTCTTTATCCAACCGCCCGACAAGGGTACCAGTCAGTGGGCGGTTAATGGTGACCTTGCTTGCCCAATAACCACCCCTGTCTAACCACGCCTCGTTGGCTCACACACAGGATCAGGTGTTATTTCGTTTTCGTAGCAAAAGGGGAGTCGACGAAATATTTCTACCTTTGTCATCCCTAATCGAACCGATCGCGTATTTGCCCGTGGATAATACTCACCGTCAGCGACATGACAACACAGGTTCCGGATCTCACAACAACCTTCATACCCGCCAAGTCATGCTTCCAGTATTACAAGTATAGATATACAGGCGATGAACTTACATGTCTAGCTGGCGGCACCGGTGCGCCCAGCGCGTGCACCTACATGCAGTTGGGTCCCTCAGGGAGCAACGCCGACTGCTTCCCAAGCAGCTTAGAACTCGGTTCAACCTTTTACTACTCCCCCGGTATATGTCCCAGCGGATTCGAAGTTGCGTGTAGTTCGACATCCGGGGGCGAGACGAGAGCGACATGTTGTCCAAGGTACGAAGCGAATGGCTGTTGACGGGTCATGCTGACAGTGATCCAGTTCATTTAGTTGTCAAACAGAGACAGGCTGGCCCTGGTACAGCACTGATCTTTGCACCATCGCGATCCCAAGGACGGTCGAGGTTATAGTTTCTGAATCAGTTGTTGGAGGAGACTGGAAAAGGAACACTGTTAGCGGAGCTGCAGCCAATGCTATTGGTATTCCCATCCGATGGCATTCCTCCGATTTTGCGTCCACCACGACTGGAGCCAGGACTTCTGCGACCGGTAGTGCAACTGAAACGATTTCTTCTTCGACCGGCACTTCTTCGAGTGATTCTACGTCGGGTAATGGGGGATTGAGTACTGGAGCCAAGGCAGGCATTGGAATTGGCGTTGGGGTTGCAGCTCTTGCTGTATTTACCGCATTAGGCTGGTTTGTGCTTCGAGCGAGGGTTAAGCAGGCAAATGCTGCCGCTGTAGCTGAGGGAGAAGAGGCTAAGGATTCTCAGATGCAGCAGCAACAGCACCCATGGGAGCTTGATAGTCACGAGGCTATGCTCCCAGCGGAGCTACCATCGGAAAGTGTGAGTCATGTTAGGTATAAATAAAGGTGGTGGTGCCGGGCGATTAAAGCGTTAAATATAGTTTTTTTTATACCATATAAACTTCAGATCCTTTATAAGCTTTATAATTCATTTATATATTTAGTTATTTTCCCTTAATTTAGACTTTTAATATTAGATATTCCTGGTTATTATATTAATAAGTCTAGGAGCTTTGTATTTTCTTAATTCTCCTAGTCTAACTTCGTATTTATTTATCACTGTTATAGATAGCAGATTTCATTTTCTAGAATATCTTAATAAACCTATTTATACTCGCTTTTACTATATCTTTCTCGGTCAAAGTAATTATTAACACATCTTTTATTATCAGCCTATTATCAGGCTCATTGTAATAACTTTTAATCCTATTAGATATCTTTTTCTTTTAATTCTTCTAAGAGCTCTTTTTTAGTGGTTTTAAATTTATGGGTTTTTTTTATTAGATAAATAGTATCTGGCCCAGGAAGAAGATATCCGGCATCAGTAAGTTATAATCTCCCTTGCAGATCTTCGAGACGAAGGAATGCGGCACGGTAGACCCGGAAAGACCAGGTGCCACTGATAAGGGTTAGCCTATGAGACATAGAGGCTATTTATTCGCTCACTTGTTAATCCTTGTTTCAGCTCATCATGTCGCTTGCCTCAGCTACCAGGGACCATGTCAGCTACGCAGACTACTTGCAGGTCAGCAAAAGGGACAGGATTGGCTGCATTGTCTCTGAAAACAATCTTTGGTATAAGTAGACTACAGCGATCAGATGATTTAGAAGAGAGAATGCATATGAAGAACCCAAAATTGCTAGAATAACCCGCACATATGGTAACAATACCTAGATCGATCTGCAGCCAAACGAGGGGGGAGTTAACAAGTGGGTAAGCATTCTGAAACACAGGGATATAGATACCTCAACCAACAGATGTAACCTTACATGCGTGCACAGAGTATATATCTACGAGATAAACCATCAGCTGATAATTCCCGTTCCTACCTTTAACAAATCTCTCAGACTTCTCTTGCTTACTCAATCGAAAATGAAATCAGAACCTTGGGATCGCCTTACCTTATTTGAAAAGGGCTTCTTCTATGATGAAGACATCGCCACAAATGATCTGCCACACCATATCGAAACCCTCCGACAGGCAATGCTTGACTTTGCATACGAGAACTTTGACTTGACATCTGAAAAAGATACCACAGCCGCAACGCAGCATTTGGCTAAGTACCATTCTGAGGGTGGAGCCTCTGAGGAAACTTGGAAGATCTTCTTTCGAGAGAATTTCTTCAACCCTCTTGTGCAAAACGTCTCGATCTCACACGACTCACGCAGGTTAGTTGAGAAGCTGTATTTTAGACATTTTTACTGACAGGTTCCATCTCAGAGTATCACGATGCAATTATTATTATGACTCTATAGTAGGGTAAGTCGATTGAAAAATGAACATTAGAGCTAGAGACTCACGAGAAATAACCAGAGACTCCGAAGCTTCGTGGGTCACATTCGACGTGAAAGGCGAAAGGCTGGGTAGTTCAATACCCGATTCATTTGAGAATCACAGAGCCCCAAGACCCGACTACGGCTTTTATTTTCCAATGTACCATCTTACGGCTAAAACGCATATACCTGCAACATCGAATCACAAAGCTTTACAGTGGCACAAAGCATCAACACCATCCCTTGTAGAGTCATTCTCATTGCCTCTCTTGCAAAATCTTTATGGGCATGGCTTACGACCTTCTCCCTTCAATGCTTTCAAGAAGGGAGCGCCAGAGAAATTCCTCAAGTGCTTTCCATGGCTCATTGTTGAACAGAAGAAGGGACAGAAGTCCGAACGACTTAATATGGAGGCTTACTGTCAAGCGGTTAACGCCAGCGGATGTGCTGTCAGACTAAACCAGATTGCCGCCAAGTATGCTATTGGGTTGGTTGGTGAGGCACATGTTCCCCCGGTTCCAGCGGTGACCACCGTGGGACCGGAAGTCAAGGTCTGGATAACATATTTTGCTAAAGACGTCATGGCGTATCATAAGGCGGGTAAGATGAGGAGGTGGCATGGAGGTGGTTACGTAAGTACAAATCCAGAACCCGAAGCTGTATTATACTAATTATTCCCATCAGAACATGCAATGCATCTGGGAGGGGAACATGACTGAGCCACGCGATATTGTCAAATTCCGGCTTATACTTGAGAACACGTACACATGGGCTACGCGTGTATTTAAGCCGTTGATGACCACATATATTGATCAATGGAGGTTTGTCTACTCAGATGGTGGCCTGAACTCTTCAAATGTCGCAATGGTACGTCGACAGGAGAGTATAGAACTTTCAAGGAATGCACTTCCATTGATTCAAGGCACTCGGGGGCATCGGTCAAATCTCGAAGCAGACGATGACCTACTGATAAGACTCCTTCAAAAGCTCATCAAGTCTGAAGAGAGGAGGAATCTCATCCAGGAAATCATCGCGCAGAAGGACATGTGCAAAGAGCGAGCAGACTCGCCAAACGAGACAGGCCATAGCACTTAGCACTAATAGCCAAGAGGATAATAACAATACATCATTCAGGACTTGAAATGACATAGGGCGCGAGTTATTCGATACCCGTTACTGTTTTCCAGTGGGTGGACCTCGATGGCAAGAAGACTGCTATCACACACTTGGGACAAAGCTCTTTAGAAATGCTGCTAAACTATTTTCTTTATCTCTAGATATCTTAGTATTGTATTGATACTATTTCCTGTAGAATTACTCAGTATGGCAACCCTAAAGAGGATTATTTAACTTACTGTGACTATAAGTCTATGAGGTTTAAAGGGATTAGTTTACGTGGTAATAGTCACTGTTTAAAAATATAGTTCTTAATTATTACGACTTGCTTACCCTGTGCTTTGCTTTCTGCCGTTCTACCTCATCAAATGGTTTAACAAAGTCTCAAGATAAAACTAGGTATATAAAGTGATGATAAGATAAGCCACGAATTAATAGATATAGGAGATTTGTTTCTATCGTATAGAGCGTTTTTATTTAGGGAGAGGACTGATCAAATAACTGTGCAACCTCGACGTCACACCTAGGCTCATGACTTTGTCTCTAGGGTAGCTCTACATATCACTAATGATCTCGAACAATTAGCAAGGCACTAACAAATATCTACTTGATTAGATACAGTCCTCTTCCTGAGAGTCTAGTAGCGGCTTTAAAATTATTCTAATTGGAAGTTATTTGATAGGGACTTGTATTGCTTAGGGCGTGTGCCAAGAACGAAAGCTCAGACTAATTACTGTCAACGGGAATAGTAGCCGCCCCTCTGTGATACGGGCGGACATTTCTTTGTCCGCTTGCGTATCGTCCGTCTAGTCCTCATCTTTGTTATCGCCTAACTTCTAATTGGACACAGGCACCATGCGACCAGTATTTTACCGCCTGAGGGGATCAAGTTACACAAACAAGTAAATGGCAAGCAGCAATCAGGACACTTCAAATTTGTTAAATAAACAAGAGTATGGTCTTATAAAACACATGGGAATCGACGATATGTAGGCTGTATGTAGATTGATCAACTTGGCATACTTCGGAGACTTGGATTCATGGAAATGTCACAAAATAAGGCTCCCCTTCATACAGATAAAGGTGTTGCTGATGACATAATGCAGCGGGAAAATATCAGCGAAATTTCTCATAGACCACGAGACCAACTTGGCCTAGGGTAAGCAGGTATGGTATCTTGACGAGATGCTAAGGCTATGAGTTCTGTCGCTCGAGCTCCTCGTTGAGCTCATTGAGAGCAATGAGCTGACCTTGAGTTGGTAGGGGCTCAAGCTTCCAATACACTACTAAAGACACTGTGGCATCATTGAATGGTGAGTCTTTGTCCCTGGGTTGGATAGCAAACAGCTGTTAACACTCCCACAAACGTGATGTGCTGTTCATCGCCACAGCGTCACGCAGAGCAGGGGCACAATGCCATGATTTACGAAGGCAGGTCAAAACATGACGATCGGTTTAGTATGAATAGTTCTCTAGCTGATTGATATTCTTTTGCTCAATGAGGAAGTAAAAATACCGCCCTTAACTTGTTGTTTGGTGGCGCATTGGTATGGCTTTTCTTGCTCTCGTCTGGAGCATCACGTCCGACTTAGGATCAGATAGCCCTGGACCTAGTAGCAGACGCTGGATGATCCGAAGATCTTAGCACATTCAATAGGCGTCGGGCTGTTACCAACTCACTCCGAAGATCTGTTGATAATTGCTTATGCGAAAGGCGGCTAAGATTCACAGCGACAAAACTATTGGAAGATGTCTGCAGAAGGAATAGCTCTCGAATACTCACCTGGTCCAGAGCTGAAGAGATGCAGCTAAAATGTTTAGGCGCGATTTTCAGCAAAGGCTCGAGGGCAGGGTTGTTCACGGTCTATGGACAAAGCTGTTCCGGACCGTCGGGCGGACCATGAAGGCTGTCAACCCCAAAGAACTCTCAACATTGACCAGCATACTAGAATCAATAGTCGTCAATTGAGTCCAGCTAGTGGCATAGCTAACGGTAGATCGGTAGGTGGAGCTTAATCAATTGCAGCTAGAACAAGTTATGCTGCCAGCGCATCCTCCTCAGCCTTGTGCTGTTGTACTTTGCCTTGGACCCGACTTCACGGATGAGAACGAGCTCGGACATTCTTCTTCAGAGATTGTCTCACAATGTAGACCAAAAAGCAATCTAGGTTTGTCCTCAAGTGCTGTGCGCATTATGGTTAAATCAAGCTAGCAGGCTTGTTGATCATGTGGCATCGAAGCTAAAGCTAGCTGCCCATGTCGTGAGTGAGCCTGGACTCGGCGATGCCTGTTTATGTTTGCCAGCTCATGCATAAAAATTACTGGGATATTACCCAGTAGCGTAGCAATAGTCAAAAAACCTACGGAATCAGTACTATACAGGGTTGGTCACGCGTGCTGGGTTAGAGCGAAGCTAGCTGGTAAGCATAACTCCCCGCAACAACAAGAGAAGAATAGAGATGTGTAGGGTATTTGAGTCGGGTTTTAATCGTGTTGCTGTTGTTGTGGATGACTGATGGTCCTGTTAAAGGATATCCTGATGTCGTTGACACCAAATGCTGCAATACTTGTCAAGCACCTAAGGTCAGCCATTGTGGAAGTACCTGCATAATTTATCTACGGAATTGTGCATGCCATGATGACGGTGGCGACGAATTGCATTGATTTAAGAACGGCCGTCAGCAAGCCAACGGATATCAATCCAGAGATCAGCGACTGCACCTGGAAGTCAATGAGGTAAGATGCCAAAGTTTATCACCCTACCTGAACAGTTACACCGTTTTGCAACGTCTCCGTTTTCTACAAAACTGGAGAGCCATTCCGTGCAGCCGGCCTTGGCATAAAACATACTTCGCATAGCCAGACCCAAGAGGCTGGACTTGGTGGAGATTGGCGAAAGAGGCGGAGCTATCAAAAAAGCTGCAGCTCTAGCTCTAGGTAATGGGGAAAGGCTGGGAAGCGACTGTTGACAGATTTGGTATAGAGGAGAAAGGAGAGCTGCAAGCCCACCAAGCCACGCCGGACCACCGTCGTCCTTCATTTGGAAGTGGTCCGTTTTAACTTTATGCTTCTTGAAGGAGTGCTGGGTAAAATGACCCTGTGGCAATTCTACCAGCGGGCGTATTCCTTAGAGACAGCTGAGCTTTATGAAGAGTTGTGCATCAATGCTGCAGCCGCAATCTCCCCTTGACGTCAAGTTTATTTGCCTGCCATAGACGCAGGGGACAGGAGACCATTTATCCATGGACAGCCATTTGCCACTTTTGTTTTTTTCCTTTTTTTAATAATTGCTTTCACAGTTGGATGTCACTTGGCCAGCGAATCTCCGACGTGGCGTTGAGTCTTAGTCTTATTCCTGTTTGGCAAAATCCTTAGTTTTTCTCTCGCAACCCCTTTGATACGGCTAACGTTGGCTGTCAGACTGCCTAACAAGCTTCCACCCGTTTCAAAACGTCCCGTTTGCTTAACGCCATGTGCCTGTGACAGAACAACTAGAAGCAGGGGTAATATACTATTGACACTTAGACCCAAGCTACTGGATGGAGCGCTGTCTTTCCTCCGCGAGAAGCTCTATTTTGTTAGCGGGTACGTAATTGATTCAGATAACCCCGCTCCTAGTCGACCGCCGAGCGGCCTTTCTGATACGTGACCGTTACCGTGTGCTGCATGCAATCTCGTGTTGAGCCAATTGGCTGGTGAAGGAATGATGATAGTCTAACTGGATCAGATGCTAGCGCTGGAGTAGTCAGGGGGACAGGGGTGACCAGAAAAAAAAAAGAAAGGAACCGAGTAGCTGGTTTTGATAATCAATAGTCGGTACTCAGTAGTGTCTGTGCCGAAAAAGAAATCTGGGGTACTGAGGAACAGTCGTGAGCTTGACAGTCTTGGCAATGAAGTGCCGGATCGTAGGCCAAGAAGTTGAGTTACAGGAGAGTTCCAAAGAGATGTTGTATCTCACTCAATACGGTCAAGTCAGTAAGGTTATAAGGAAATTATAACCATAAACACAACTGAGCACTAAATTTATGCTTGTTGATTGATGGCTTTGCTGGAAGTGAGTAGTGACATCGCACTACGCCACCAATCCCTAGCTCGAGACCCGAAGCTTTGTACCAATAGCTCCGGAAGTCGCCTGCAGGCATCGGATCTCCTGTATTTGGGTCAGAGTCCCCAGAAATAACACAGGAGTTAGCAGCTAGATCATATTGACCTTCGAGACCCTGTGGCTGAGCGATAGTTCCCTCGTTGAGGACGTTCAGCTCAGCCATCTCCTGGATCTATCGAATTTTATGGCGTCGTCGGACTGTCGGTCGCTTGAAAAGCTGAAGGAATATCGGGTCTAGACTCTGATGGATGGGGAAATCTCCCTGATCTGGACTTGTATCAATGTGCAACAGCTGTAACTAGCCGTCAAGTGGCGTCTATTGACTGATCGGGTTCGGGATCAAGGCAATCTCTTTCTGTCGATGCCGTAGCTCCCCTTTACGACTTGAATCAACTCAACTCATCCAAAGTTCTATAAAGACACATGATTCCAAACAAGCTCCTCTCGCCATCATCACAACCATTCATTCATTCCTTCTCCCCCCCTCTCTTCTGTTCTCAACTGTGAGCCCTACCTCGGGTTATCACTCACAATGTTGCTGAAGAATCTCTTTCTCCTCGCCTTTGGCGCAGTTTCCGCTTCCGCGGCGGCTGCTGCTGCTCCTGGAAGCGATGCCTCGCAGACCTTGAGTAAGCGCTTTCTCCGCTGCCCCGATTCTCAATATGTCTCTGGAAACCAGTGTGTCAACAAGTGCCCTGACGGGTCCAAGTACAAGTCTTTACTTTTCTCTTACTACTGCGACTGCGACGACTCCAACGCCTACTGGGCCTCAAGCCCCAACAAATGCTTCTGCAACTCTGGATACGAGACGTACAATGGCAAATGTGTCGCCAAGTGCCCTTCCTCCTCTACTCGCCAAACTTCAGATGGTACTTGCAAGTGTGACAGCTCCAGCAAGGAGATGGTCAACAATCAATGTATCAACAAGTGCCCCCAGTACTCTTCTCGCCAGCCCAGCGGTACCTGCAAATGTGATACCAACAAGGATTCTTTCAACGGCCAGTGTGTCGACAAGTGCCCTGCTACTTCTACTCGCCAAACAGATGGTTCATGCAAGTGTTCCGGTAACAAGGAGATCGTCAACAACGCCTGCGTTGACCCCTGCCCTACTGGAGCCACCCGACAGGGCGGTTCTTGTACATGCACCGATTCCAACGCTCAGATCTCGGGCAACAAGTGCGACTGCAAGACTGGTTTCGAGACTGTCGGAACTGTCTGCAAGGCCAAGTGCGGTGATAACTTCGAGCGAGTCGAAGGCGTCTGCAGCTGCAAGTCTGGCTTCGACAAGGTTGGCGATGCTTGCTTGGCTGCCTGCAAGAACAACGAGGAGCGCGGCACCGATACGAAGTGTGGCTGCAAGTCTGGCTTCGAGAGTGTCGACGACGCCTGTGTAGTCAAGTGCGGCGACAACGAGGAGCGTAAGACTGACGGCGACAAGAAGTGTGCTTGCAAGAGTGGCTTTGAGAGTGTTGATAACACCTGTGTTGCTCAATGCGGCGAAAACGAAGAGCGCGCTACCGACGGAGACAAGAAGTGCGGTTGCAAGACCGGCTTTGAGACCGTTGATAACAAATGTGTTGCTCAATGCGGTACCAACGAAGAGCGTGCCACCGACGGCGATAAGAAGTGTGGTTGCAAGTCCGGTTTCGAGACCGTTGATAACAAATGTGTTGCTAAGTGCGGTACCAACGAAGAGCGTGCCACCGACGGCGACAAGAAGTGCGGTTGCAAG